>CABHPH010132183.1:0-20426 GCA_902168325.1 Peromyscus nudipes | reverse complement strand
GTGTGTGTGTGTGTGTGTGTGTGTGTGTGTGTGTGTGTGTGTGTGTGTGAGAAAGGCTGGTGGGTAGTTGTTCCTGCTTTTGTTTCTTTCATATTTTCACCAATTCACTTGAGACTTTGTTGTTTGTTATTCAGCCTGGCTTGGATGTCAGTACTCAGTCCACAGGTAGATAATATACTCCCAATGAGTGCTATTTTGTCAAAATTATATAACAGTGTTAATGTTAAAATGAGACTGTAAGAAACATTAAATACCTCATGTGTTTTCAAAGCAGTATTTTCTTTTATCTGGTAGAGAGTAATAAAGTAGAATAATCAATCAAATGTGTATCGAATACCATAGATTGTGCTATGCAGATATATACATTTATGTATATGTGTATATATGTATATAATGTATATTCCATTCTTATTCCTGCCCCCAGCAGTTATCCATTTGGCATTTCATCTTGAAGTACTGCCTCTGCCTTCTAAGGGATTTCTTGAGAGATGCCAGATAATTCAATAGCAATAAGATATATGTTTTTAACAAACATTGATAGTATGTGTTTAATGTGATTATGGCTTTGTGAGACATGGCAGAATAGCATTGGGAGGACTCCTGGTCACTAAAGTAGTCACCCCAAGTTTATTCTTCATGGGATTTTTATCCATCAGCAAAGAGAGAGACAAAAGACCTCCCTCCCCCTTTCAGAGACACAATGGTTCAAAGTACAAACAAGTGTAAACACCCCCTTAATTCTCAAAATATCTAGTAGCCATTCCTTATGGAAAAGCAAACTGTAATTAGGCATTGAAGTATAATACACCTGGTAACCATGCCTTTGGCCAAAACATCCTATTATTCAGCCATACAGGGCAAAACAAGCATAGCATCTCTGACCTTGAGCCAAAATTAAATAAGGTCACACTATGGAGGCTCTGTTGGCCCTTACATCATTTCTGCCTCTAAGCCCTCAGATATTTCCATCACTGTTTTCTAATTAATGGTCCTCTTTTTACTTTAACAGCAGTTACTGTTTGAATGTGACCTATGTTTAGCTGAAGGACTTCCTAACTAGGAAGCAAAGGGTTGGCTTCACTAGTCACTGACTATGTAAGAGAATTATGGACACAAGGGACACCATATCCTGGAATGGGAAATTAAATTGCTCTGACAAACTGGAAGACTTGCTACAAAATAGAAATTTAATCACACTAGAGCCCTCTCTGCCCCTAGAATGGAAGGGCCAAGCTGGGAAGTCTTATACTGACTCAATAATTAGATTTCTGCTCATCTAGTAGAGAAGCTGCTATTGTCTTGAGACCCAGCAGGGTGATACTAGCTATTGAGGGACTATGGGCAAGCTTAGCAAAAAGGAGCACCAGTGGGAGGTATATTGGTGTTTTTGTTTGTTTGTTTGTTTGTTTTCTAGAGTTCTTCTCTGGTGTTGCTTTAGGGAGCCATGAGTGTCACCATAAACCATGATATAGTGAGTGGGGAGTATATGGCATTCTGTGCAGGATAAGCATGTTTGCTGCCCTGTCAGATATATTGGAGTTAAAGGCCCATGAGACAGTCTGATTCTGTTGGTCCATGTGTTGACTTGGCAAGTGGCCCTTGAACTTTAAGCCTCCCTGTGTGTGCATTCCCTAGGGACAGGGAGGCTATGCAAACCTGTCCATAGATGTGTTGTTTAAAGTATCACTCTCCTGTGTGTACACATAGGCATTGGCTTTGGTGTGCAGTAGGAAGAGATTGAAAAACTGAAGGTCTTGTGTGTAGAAATTCTCAACATTGCATTCCATATTCAGTTTTACATTATAAACTTTACAAATAGGTTAGAAACTGGTAGAAAGTAGGTTAGAAACTGGTAGAAAGGAGGTAATGGGGGTCATCATTCAGAAATATTTGTTTAGAATGCTTTAACTTTCCTCTATCACCAGCCACAATGGCATGATTCAGGGAAATTAAATTCCAGGGGACAAATGGAGTTTCTGAGCTGTGAAGGTATCTTTGGTGTTTATGGGGTTGGGCAGGTGGATAGGCCAGATTCCACATTTTGTGCATTGATCTTTATGTCAGGAAGCACACATTATTCTTCAAATTTGTTTTGTTGTTTTGACATCAGTTAGTTTAGTTTTTGCCTAAAACCACAATGGGGAATAAAGGGATGCATGGCTATATAGCCAACCTTTTTGATCCACTTCAATTTCCAGAGAGAGCTCTTAGAGCGTGGGACCTCTCTATTTGGAAGAGGAATCAGGAGTAGCTGGAAGATCAAAAATATAGCAGTTTAGGCATCACTTTGAGTTACTATTGTGGGAGTTGTGAAGTATACATTTATTTAGTTTCTATACACATAAAATCATAAGTAACATTGATCAAGTTCCTTTTTTGGGGGAAATTTTTCTTGGTTCAGTTTCCTTAAGTCTTTTGATGAAAGCTTGACTATATTTTTATGCTTTTGTTTTTGGCTTTTCCTCTCTATCTACTTATTCTCGAAGAAATATTGTACACATTCTTGATTGTTGTAGATTTGTGTTAGGTATAAAAGTCACATGTCAACATGTGTACCATTTTTTTTCTTAATCCTATTGTGAATTCTGAGTTTATCCACATGGAACATAGCTTTGGAATTGGCTTTCTTGTTATAAGTTATTGGGAATTTTCTGTGTATTGTATTAACTTTATGCTCTAAATTGAACACACCCAACATCTTTTTGTTTTTGTTGTTGACAATATAATAGTGTTCTTTGAAAAATTATAAAATGGCAAAAGATATTCTATATAATCATTTGTTTAGCAAACTACAGTAACTCTGACAATGAAACTGATTTGAAATAATGAACAAAGACATAGAAAGTGGGCTACAGCAGTTTCATGACACAGAATGCATTGTTATGTTATAAAAGATATCCTGCTAAGTATAACTTAATTGAGATAGCAAAAAGAATGAAAGTGAAACATGCTCCAGAATTTATCAACGAATATGAGTGTGACATGTGATTATATAGTAGCATGCAAAGTAAATTTTGATAATAGTAGTTTGGAATTTTCTCCAGATGTCAACTAAAATTAGCTAAAATCATGTTTCATTGTAATAGTTGATATAAAATCACATGTATTTAGTATATGTATTCTGATGCATTTGGACACATTACCTACACCAGGCAACCCAGTTACTAAAATAAAACAGAAAAGCATGTTCTTCAGGCATTCTCTTTCCATGTGGTGATGTGTGTTTACAGTCTACAGAGTTCTCATAAAATGACAGGATTGCTATGGATCCCAGCCTTCTTCTCAATATATTTTCTATACAATTAAAATTAGTATTAACAAGTATCAGAATTTTTATGCTCATAGCTATTATATTGATGGCAGTCAAAATATGAAAATAAACTAAAGTTTCTTTTGCTTTTTTCTTTTTGGTTTTTTGAGACAGGGTTTTTCTGTGTAGCTTTGCGCCTTTCCTGGATCTCGCTCTGTAGACCAGGCTGGCCTCGAACTCACAGAGATCTGTCTGCCTCTGGCTCCCAAGTGCTGGGATTAAAGGTGTGTGCCACCACTGCCTGGCTGAAAATAACCTGAAGTTTCATTTGGTGATGACAAGCTTGGGGCTTCAAGAAGACAAAGTGCTAAATGAATAAAGACAATAGCAATGGCTAAAGGATTATACACTTATAAAGGACTCACAGTCGGTGCTTTATTGGTCATGAAACGGCATATAATAACAACTTGTGCTATGTTACCTCGCTTCTTAGTCTCACCTGGTTTTCTGATTTTCATCTGTAATGCACTCTCAGTTGTCAAGGTGATGTGAGCTCCAGGCATCTTGTCTACACTACAGGTGTCAAATGAAAATTAAGGGCAGCAAGAAGACAGAATCTAGTGAAAGCAATCTCCTTCAGAGGGTTTTCCCAACATTTAGTTAGTTAGTAGGTGGAGAACTATTAAACATCAAGCTTTTTGTAGCAAGAGTTGTTATAGAGATGAGATGCAATTGTGCTATTATAGAAATTTGTAAAAATGCAAAATTTTGCTTTATTTCAATGGAATGAGAGCTTTCTGCTAGTGATTCATACTACATGAAAAAGTAAAAGTGAGGTCAAGAAGCAGACTGACTTGTTTTAAATTAAATAATGACAATAAATTATAGTCTAACAAATATGTAATATGCTTAGACAAGTAACTCATCTGTTTGTTTTCTTATCAAATAACCTTTCTTAAATGGTAACATTCATTTTTACATTGGAGAATGTGCTTAAACATTTAACATTTTAATGTATCAGTCTTTATATGTTTAATGCATGATATAATTTATGTAACATTACTTCATAATATTTTATATGTATTCATATATTTTAAATATTTATTCACACATTAGTTTCCTTAATGAAAATCAAGAGTTTTTTTTTAGATTTAAATGAGCAATAACCTCTGTAATTCTATAATCCAAAGTAGTAAAAGATAACATAAGATAATGATCTCTGTTTGTTTCCTGCATGATATATCTATCACATTGCTGACAATAAAAATTCTCATTTCATAGGTCTGGACAAGGCCTAATAATGAGCTTGAAATAAGCTCCTGTGTCATGGTCACCATCTACACACACAGAACAAGAACTGTATGTTTCTGTCCCTTTCTTCACTACATTACTTCTCTTTTTTCACGATTGATTCCTTCCTTGTTTGCATCTTCAGTTAGAAAATATTTGATTCTTTATTAATTGAAAGTAGATTATTCTCTCACACAATACATTCTAATCAGAGTTTCTCCTCCCTCCACTCTATCGCCTGTCCACCTCCCCTCTCCCCCAGATCTACTTCCCCTCTTTTGTTTCCTCTTTGGAAAAAAGCAGACCTCCAAGAGAGAATACACAAACATGACCAAACAAGATACAGTAAAATCCGAAACAAAGCAAAACCTTCCCATTGAGGCTGAAAAAGGCAAGGCCATAACAGGAAAAGAGTCTCAAGCACAAAAAAATTCAAAATGATACCTGCTACCTCTGTTAGGATTCCCATAAAACACTAAGCTAACAGTTATAATATATATGCAGAGTGCCTGGTGTAAACCCCATAAATGCTATTTGAGTCTCTGTGAATTTGTGGTCATCCATGTAATGTAAGACATGGGTCCACCCCCATGGCATAGGCCTAAAGTTAAACCAACCATTGCTTGGGCCCTCTCACATGTTTTGTTTCACCATGTTTTTGTATATCTTGCAGGCAGGACAGTATAATTGGGTTTGGTAGCTGGGTTGGTGTCCAGATTGCTCTTTCTGTAACCTCTAGAGTATCTTATGTCAAGGAGACTAGAACATAGACATGAAAGCTCCAAGGCTGCACCTGTGCAACCTCTAGTACTTTCAGTGAGCTGTGTGGAAGTTATCTTGGGAATTGAGTCCATGCTGTCATTTTTCAGAGAGTAACCTCTCCTAGCCTTAGTCTGGATCATTTAGGGATCTTTAGAAATCAGCCAACAACTTCTTTTTACAAAACCAGGCACCACCATTACTAGTAGTCCTCACTAGGGTCACCCTCACCGATTTCTGGAAGTTACCAGTGCACTAGGTTTCCACATTAACCCTTAATTGCCCCCCCCAATTCCATGTGTCTGTCTCTACACTCTTTCTCCATATACACACCTGATCCCTCTTGTTCCTGCTCTCATTCACTAGCAAGCCCACCCACAGAATCTATTATATTTACCCTTTCTAGAATCCATAATTCACTCCTATAGCTCTCCTCTATACTGAACCTTTCTGTGTTTGTGGACTGAAGCTTGATTAACATTTACCTAATAGCTAATAACTATGTATTAGTGAATACATACTACATTTGTCTTTGCAGTTCTGGATTAGGTTAACTCACTCAAAATGATTTTAGTCTAGTTGTATCCATTTGCCTGTACATGTCATGATGTCCTTATTTTTAACAGCCAATTAATACTCCATTGTGTAAATATACCACATTTTCTTCATCCATTCCTTGTTTGAGGGATGTCTAGGTTGTTTCCAGGTTGTGGCTATTATAAATAGAACTGCTATGAAAATAGTTGACCAAGTGTTCTTGTGGTATGACTGAGCATCCTTTGGGTGTGTGTTCAAGACTGGTATAGCTGGATCTTGAGGTAGATTGATTCTGAGTAACTGCCATATTGATTTTCATAGTGGTTGTAAAAGCCTACTCCCATCAACAATGGTAGAGTTGCTCCAAATTCTCACCAGCATGAGCTGTCACTTGTGTTATTGCTCTTAGCTAGTCTGATTGGTGTGAGATCAAATCTCAGAGTTGTTTTGATTTGTATTTCCCTACGGGCTAACAGTGTTGAACATTTCTTTAAGTTTTTCTTATTTTTTCTTTTTTTATTCAGAAATTTTCTTTTTGTTTTACATTCCAACCAGAGAACCTCCTCCCCTCACTCTTCTCAACCTCCAGCCTTCCCTCTCAAAGCCACCCCCCATCCCCACCTCCTCCAAGGCAAGGCCTACCATGGGGAGACAGCAGAACCTGCCATACTCATTTGAGGCAGGTGCAAGCTCCTCCTCCTGCATTAAGGCAGTGTGAGGTGTCCCACCGTAGGCAGTGGACTCCAAAAAGCTGACTCATGCACCAGGAATGGATCCTGACCCCACTGGCAGGGGACCCTGTAAGCAGATCAAGCTACACAACTTGCCTTGCCTATGTAGAAGGCCTAGTCCAGTCCCATGGAGGCTCTACAGCTATTGGTCCACAGTTCATGAGTTCTTACTACTTTGGTTTGGTTATCTCTGTATTTTTCCCCACCATGATCTTGATGCCCTTTGCTCATAGAATCTCTTTTCTCTCTCTTGTACTGGACCCCTGGAACTCGGCCTGGTGTTTGGCTGTGGATCTCTGCATCTGCTTCCATCGGTTACTGGATGAAGGTTCTATGATGACAGGGTATTCATCATATCATACTGTTTGGTTGCAGTGACTGTGAGATTAATAATTGATGGGGGAAGTTTCTTCCACTGAGGCAAGTAAGGCCAAAAGCACTGGGCCACGCCTTAAGGAAACAAAGAGCTGTGACATGTGCAGAGGACACTCTGGCCAGGAGAAACCTGACCCATAAGCTCCAGATCGAAATCTGATGACATGTAGCCCAGAGCCAAACGACATGCCACACCAGCTAGAAGCAAAGCCTCCCAAAAAGTACACACATAAATACCTCACCCCTTTGTTTAGTAAATGAGATTGCTTGCATATCTCCCAGAATCTGCTGTTGATTCTGCATTTGTCAACACTCTGCCCTCAGGATCCGAGACAGCGAGACTCTAGTTGCAGAGCAAGAAACACTTCCACTGAGAGTGGCAATATCACTAAGAAAGTTGTGCTTTGCTGGATAAGAGCTAGCTGAGCATGAGACAATGACAAAGCAAGAGGAAACCAGGAAACCATGTTTCCATGAGGTTACTAATTTGAGTTACTAACTTGAGTTTATATCCTAAGTTCCCACAGTGATGGACTTTGACCTGAGGGTATCAAGCATATAAACCTGTTCATTACCTGAGTTGCTTTTGGTTAGAGAATTGAATCACGGCAACAAAGAAGCAAATTAGAATGAAAAATGGTACCACAAAAGTCATTTTATTACTACAAATAGCCTGGAAATATTGCCTTGTGGAAGAATGTTGAATATATCAGGAGTTTTGATAACAAAAAGATGGAAAGTGTACATGGGGCTTAAATGGCTATTGCTGTAGGACCTGAAAAATGGGAGGGTCAATATTAATCCATATAGTTGAGGTCAAGATCATAAGATCTCATTGGGAAATAGTCTCCAAGAAAAATTAAGCTAGCTGTCATTTGTGTGATATTTGGTCCAAAATGTTTTTTATTCTGCACAGGTCCTGCAAAATTGAGTGAGGCAGAATTCAAAAGCAATTGTCTGATTTCTTAGACAGAATATTGATTCTGTTGGATGGTTACTGCTGATGAATCATTCAGGTCTACAGTGAACATGAGCAACAAGTGAGATAAAAAGAAATGCAAAGTCTGTGGTTGTAGAGGAAAAACAGCCCTAGGTAGATTCACATAGAAGTCCAATAGTGAATCAGTCAGGAATTTTCAAGATAATCACCATTAAAGGCTCTTGCTCTACAGTGTAAGCCAAGCAATCACTCCTTAATTTGGAAGAATTTTTCAGATGAAGGGCAGTTGTGTACTTTTTAGTAAAAAAGACTTTTTAAAGTAGTGCGGTGCATACAAGGACAATCGAACTGGCCGGATACTATTAAGCTGCGTTGGTTACCTCAGTGAGATAGTGAAAATCTGAAAGCAATTATGAAACAATGAAAATTAAGTACGAAATTCAGAGGAATGTTTTGATTGATAACAGTGCAGCAGCAGCTATTTTTCATTTAATGTTCTTTCATAAGAAGTAGAGAATGGGTGAAATGATTTTTAACCCTAAAGCAATGCGATATATCTCTAGTTGTTCTAATCTCAGGTCTCTTGAAAACTCAGCTAAATCAATTGAGAGAATGGCTTCAAACCAAGCTGGAGAAATATGAAACAGGGTTTTTTGGGAATGAACAGTGACACCAAGTGATGAAATAGCTACAGCACAGTTACGGCTCAGTATTTCTAGCTCTTTTAATATTTTCTCAGTCATTTTATTGATAGCCCTAAATGAAGACCACATATTTAATTTGTGGTATATTTAGTTTTGACTTTAGCAACTTTAAAAAACTCTGATCAATACAGCAAACTTGCCCTCTGAACACCACACATTGCCTAGTTATCAAATCACAGGCATTTATGAACACAAGGAGCACTGGTCCTCAAGAAACAAGTCAGAGAACCTGATGGCCTTGTAAGTGTGGATGATTTCTTTCTTCAGAGGAATACCCAGGGTGATGTTCATGGAGGCTCAGGGTGTTCAGGGTAATCTCAGGGCCTTTCTTGATAGTTCTCTGTGCACACTGAGCACTCACTGCAGATCCTGGCACCATCTGTGTTCCAGAAATAAGGGAACAGAAGAGGACAGGATGCAGCAAAGGAAAGTTCCCCAACAATGCTGGGGACAGACATCTGGATACTGCTTCTTAAAAGGAAATATTTAGATTCTGTTGGCTTTAGTATAGAAATAGCAATGAGCAGATATTGTTTGTGCCAGAGAAAGAGCCTGGAACAACTTAGAACACATACCAGTAGAAGAGTGAGATTGTCAGAGGGTCTCACAGTGTGACTAAATTCTGTGTGGTCAGTGTGTGTGTCTTGGGGTCATGTCCACTGTATTATAGTTCAAAGTGGTCTGCTTTTACTCTGTACTGAAGGTCCTCAGAGACCTGGAATCTGCCATCTATAATACAAGCTTCCTTATGGGCAAAAGACATTCAGGATATTCATTTGCAAGTCCTTCCGTGTAGAAAAGCTTCCAGCCTACAGTCCAATTGGAGACTCCAGAGTCAAGGCACAAATCTGCTCTTAGCCTGGAAATCCTGCTGGGTAGTGTGCTTGTTAGCCAAACTAGAGCCAATTGGGAATAGGGACTCATAATGTGGAATTAATTTGATCAGGTTGACTCTGAGCATGTCTGTGGGTTTTATTGACTGTTTATTGAGAGTGGCACTATCATTTCATTGGCTGGGACCTAAATTGTGTAACAATGAAGAAACCTGGAGAAAAAGCAGAGGCAAGCAGGCAGCCTGGGTGCATTTGTATCTTTCTGCTCTTGAGTGTGGATGTGATGTGACTAGCTGAGTTTATTCCTTGACTTCCCCAAGATGGATTAAAACCTGGAAATGTGGGCTAAAGTTAATTTTTCCTCTCCTAAGTTGCTGAGCCTGGAACCTGTATGTAATGAAGATGCTAAGACACCAGTCTGTGACACTGGGGCTTCCAGAAGTCCGGGAGACATGAAAGTAATGAATGCCATGCTCAGCGACAGCACATCACTACCAGAGCAGGAGATCCTTCTTCCTTCTGAGCTCAACCCTGTGTTTCTCAAGTCACTATATTACAAAAACACACAGACACCTATTGACTCAGACAGCCTATTACCCTATCCAGAAATTGCTCAACATAGTGTCTTGCCATATCAAGTGTTACCATAATTTCTTCTATTACATAAAACAAGTGCAATTTCATGGGAAATTATTTTTTCTATGGATTTCCTGACCCTAAAAATTTTGAAATGTGGGGAAATGGATTTGGAATCACAGCCCTAAAGATGAATCTCAACCTTACAGTGTACCCTTCTTTAGAGGTCAGGAGAGACACCTTAAAGGTCAAACCAAAGAGGCACTTTACCTGCCAGGTGGTAGGTGGACATAATGAGTGGCAATCTGTTCACTAGTGTCTTTAGTTCTAGGATGACATCTGACTTCTGTGCTTCCACAGAAAGATCTGTGGAAACTGATCTTTGACAAACTTCTTCCTTTAAAAATATATACAAGCGATTAGAATAGAAGTCATTCTGATGTGGTCTTTATCCTCCAACTTTACGTGACAGCCCTTTATGAGCAACTTCAAAGGGTGAGCCAAGGAGACTACCGGCTTTACCCAGGAACTCCAATAACCACATTTATAGGGATAGGATGTAGATCTGAGGAACAGACTGCAAAAGCGACAATTCCAAAGGAAGGGGACAGCCAGGGGCCCCCATGCTGCAATTCTCTGATGTGTGGCTGGCAGTTTAGCCTTTCTGTGTGTCAGTTTTTCCTCCAGCTAGAGAAAATTTGGTTTAGATGACCCATGAACATGAGAGATGCCACCAGGGACACTTTATAAAGTTACTTCACTTGTTTATGTTTTTTTTTTAGTCAGCCACAATACCTGGTTTCTTTGAAATATGGCCTACGAGTTGCTAAGAATATTTTTTGTTGTCTTTCTCAGCTCTCTTCATTGTCTTTCCTTTTATACATGTGTTTTTATTGATTTTGTTATGTTTACTAATTCACTTAAAACAAAGGCAGGGCTGAAACAAGACACACACACACACACACACACATACACACACACACACACACACACACTATTTCCAGGCTCTGAATGTGTTAGTAAAGTGAAAGACAATAGATCAAAACTCTTGGCAAGCCATCTTTCCTGTGTATCTTAAGCATTGCAACCACCGTTTTCTCTCTAGAAAAGCAGGGATAATAGATAGTGCACATGCTGTTAATAGCAATTCTATGTGACAAGTTAGAATTCTAGCTACAACAGACACCATACATGGCATCCTTTGTCCTTCCTCTGCACTGTGCCCTTTTGCTTGTCTAGAAGGCCGGCTTCTCTCCCCAGCTCAGTCAGAACAAGCCTATTACTATTACTGCTTATATCTCTTCCCCTAATCACACTTACATATCACACACTTCCAACAGCAATAACAAAGGATACCACTCAGAGGAATAAGTCACCAGCTCTCCTCCAGAGGGCACTCAGCTGTCAGGAAGGGAATTGAGCTTCACCAACCACTACTAGGTTTTTCCCATGGTGCAATTGAACATCCTTGAATTTCCTGGGCAATTAATTTCTTAAGAAATTGTTCTGTATAAATCATAACAAATCTGGGCCAGCTATAGACTGAGCTCCAGGAAGGGAGAAGGAAACAGCCACAAAGTGAAAAGGCGTTTGTGATCCTAAAATGGGGTGAAAGAGATGAAAACTTAGGCTTTCTACCCTGGCCTAGATTCCCTTCTTATGTTTGGAACCTCTGACTCCCAGTGGTCTAACAAAGAGTGAGAAGCTTTGAAAAGGGGATGGTGACTCCTGTCCTTCAAAGATGTCCTCCAACCTCTGATCTACTGGAAATGTGGACTTCCTGAGGACCCTGCGACAGTGGCAACCACAACAGGGAAGATAGGGCATTTGGTAGTGTGTTATTGTTCACAACGACCCTCAGGACAGAGGCATAGATGTGAATTGAGCTCCAGGCATTGGTTCCTTCCCCATGGGCTGAGAAGGTATCACCCTTGCCATACAGGTAGAGCAGAAGCCATGACCAGGTCCTCACTCAGCTTAGTGAGCTTCAGAGAGAAGGGGCCTCAGGCACTCTGGAGGAGCCTCACAGAGCTGCTACTTATCTGAGCTGTTGTCAGAATGTTGCAGCCTGAAGAATTCCTTCAGGTAAAGAAAGATCAGCAGCAGAGGTTATATCTACATTGCAACCTTGCATTACTACCATTGACTCACTTGCTAAGATTGTCCAAGAACTCTATGGCACTGTCACACAAAGAAAAGGCATCTTAAATATCCCAATTCTTTGAGAAAATTCTTGTTTATTTATGGGAAACACACTCTGTAGTGACTAGAACAAGAGTACTGTGCCTCTAAGTTGTCTCATGTCTCAGAATGATGTTCAAGGTAGCACAGAACCAATTACCTTTGGTCATCTGGTTTTTTTCTAAGGGGAAAGGGGATGGGAAGAGCATAAGACCAGAAGTTCTCAGCTGTGGTTTCATGAGGAAGTTCAACAGGGTCAATGAAGTGCTGAAATAATGTCAACATTTTTGTGAAAATTTGTTTTCTGGGCTGGGCAAGATAGCTTTATCTATTCCTTAAGGCTTCTACAACCCAGTATTGATCCCAAAGGTAGAGCAAAACTATTTGAAGATCTCTCTGTGTTCACATAGCTTGGGATTCTGTGAGTCAACAAGGTCCCCAATTTTATTCTGATGCTGTGGCACATACCATGACTGAAAGAAAATTTAGGGAAAAAATGGCATATTTTACCTTACAGTTCCAGTTCATGGCTCCTCTGCTGAAAGAAGCTGCGGTAGGAAATCTCAGTCAGGGCCCAGCAAGTACAGAAGAGACCATGGAGTGATGGTGCATACTGACTTGCTTGCAAGGCTCGCGGTCAGCTAGTGTCCTCACATAGCTCGTGTCACCAGCAAGAAGGTAGATACGCATAGTTAGTTTAACAAGGTTATATTGTACTATGCTAATGGTCACCAGAGAAGGTTCACACTCTATATTTGCAACTGTCATCCTAAGCCTATGTTCCCAAGGTTGCTCAGCTATGTGACAAATCTTAGGAGAAGGTCAGGTCCAGTCTCTAACAGAAGAAGTCTCTGATTCAAGAGTCAGGATTCTGAGCAAGTCTCTCCAGCTCCAGGGAAAATCCAGGTGATATCTCTATAGATGTGCATAGCAGAGCATTGCTCTTGGTCTCTGCTTATGTACTGTCCAGTCGGAATAATGGGGTTCTAGTACTGTTTCTGGTAATCTTCACTGAGTGGTATCACAGAGTTCTACTTATCAGTTATAGCCTTGGGTGTAGTGGGGTTCCAGACTAAGCTATTTTATATGTCTAAAAGGCATTTTTTTATTATGCTTATTACAATAAGGCTTCTGATATACTTATATGTATGGCCATGAATAACAAGTAATACACCAGGATGCCTTGGAATTAATAGTGGTATGGCTTTTCATTGGGCAACTGAAAAAAAATGGGAAAAATAAAAGTTTTACCTGTAACGGTTAGTTGAAGCAGAGTTACTAAAACAGGCATCTCAAAATACATTACCGGTATTAGAGAAGTGCCTCCCTTGCTGCCCTGTCCAATTGGAGAACAAGGAGCAGCCTCATCATTATACCTACATTGGGTTAAATGTAAGCCGAATACTTCATATAATCTATCATGGGGCCATGGGTGGTCTCCACCAAAAATTTCATGGTCTAATAAATTATGGTATGGAAACCAACATACTTTTAGCCTTTCTTAACTGTAAGGCTTCACTGTTTCCTCACCTAGGTTACAATGCTGGGGAACATGTCATACTTCCTGTGAACATTAATACTTAGAACGTGATTGATTACCCTTTCTGAGAGGAACAGTATGAGAAAACACTGCAAATTTTACTTTTGATTCAATGAACAATGAATCCTAATACACACAAGCTTGCATTGTTGCTTCTCATATGTTATTTATAGAAAGCCTAGTAATCCAGTGTAGTCATTTTTATTTCATAATATACAATAACTTCTATTTAACTCAGTGTGTTAATAGCACAACAAATACTACTATAATTATATTTCAACAACCTCCTTCTATTGATTGGATCCCAGGAAAATTGTAAAAAGAGTGGTCTTCTAAAAATTTCAATTCAATACTTGAAAATTTTTAACAATTTTAGAAAAAAATTCTTACGAATTCATTGGGTAGCTAGAATATTTACCTTAGTAGTCATTTTTTGAGTTTCCACATTTAGAGTCTTATCATTAAAACAGAATGTATAAAGAAGCTCAATTTACAAACAATATAGTTAAAATGTTTATAAAATAGATTTCAAGAAGAGATTGATATTGATTTCATAGAATGAGTGGATGAAGGGAAACAACATAGGAATATAAACAGTGTGAAATTTTCCACTTCCAGTTCTTTTCAAATTTAAGGAAATGTAAAGTAAATTACTTGGAAGCTCCCTCTAGTATAGAAAACTGTCCCGCTTTGAATAATGAGCCATTGGTATAGAAATAAACATTTACTGGAATTTGTTTTAAAATATTCAATATATAATATTCATTAAACTGTACATTGTGAGTTCTAGGCCAGCTGGAGCTTTCTTATGAAACCCTGTGTATGACAACAAAGAAAAATTATATATATTTGACTATATTTGTGTGTGTGTGTCTGTGTGTCTGTGTGTCTGTGTTATTGAGACATGTTCCATTTTCATCCTCACTATGTAGACCGAGCAGGCTGGAATTCAAGGGGAACTAGCTGGCTCTGCTACCGTAATCAGGTATATTCATTTCTGAGAATGATTTGACAGGGACCAGTGGCTGACACCTGAAATGACTTTAAGAGATATTCTCCCAAATGTCCTGTGTTCTTTATTATTCAATTTTGTTCTTCTTATACAGTTTGTGTGTGTGTGTGTGTGTGTGTGTGTGTGTGTGCGCGTGTGCGTAGGTGTGGGAAGAGAGGCTATATAGCACAGGTTCTTCAAACTGACAGTGATCTTCCACCTCTGTTTCTAAAGTGCTAATATTACAGGCTTGCACCCCATTTATGGCTCTAGTGACTTCCTCTAAAACTATTTAGTGAGACTTTGGAATGGTTAAACAAAAATACCAGTTCTGTGGAAAGATGAAAGAGTCAGAGACACAGTCTCAATCTGTGTTGTAGGAAACTAATTGTTTATACGGATCTCTGCTGAAGTTAATCAGTGCATTTTAGTGCATTTTAGAAAAGGATTTCAGCATAAATCCGTACAAATCAGAATTTGAATTTCATTTGATTTTGAGACAGGGTCTCTCTAAAAGCTCTGCCTCCAATATTGAAATAAAAGTTGTGTGCCACATCATCCAACTCTTAGTTTTATTATTTATTTACTAATGACTGTCCTTATGTGTGTGCTCATTTGTGTGTGGAAAGGTGTGCATGTATGCAATGATATGGGTGTAAAAGTCAGACAACAACTTTGGGTGTTGGTCCTTTCCCTTCAGCATGTTCTGTGACAGGGGCTCTCATTTGCGATCACAAGGTCATAGTTTGCAGGATTTCTTCTTTCTGCTTTTATCTTGCCTTAAAAGCACTGGATTATAGGCATGCACTGTTAGCAACTGACTTTATAATGAAGAACTAAATGGATAGTTGCAAGGTGAGTACTTTTTCTGTTAAACCATTTTCTTAGCTCTGAAGTTTATTAAGTAGAGATTTTGATGAGTGAGTCTGTTTTGAGTCACAGTCTCACTTTCTAACCCTTTCTGGCCTGGAAACCACTAGGTAGTACATATCCAAGGCCTGGATTTTGCAGAGATCCACCCACCTTATGTGACAACACTTGGCTAAAAGGAGATGTTTGTTTATAATGGACATAGTACAGATATTAGTAGAAATAAAGTACTTTGGGAAAGTGTGGTCTTATGAGGGAGAGCCACACTTAAGAATTATACAAAGCCATGTATGCAGTTTTGGTGACCTAAGTTCCATTTCAATGGATTCTTAAGGAGTCTCTCTCTCTCTCCCTCTCTCTCTCTCTTTCTCTCCTCTCTCTCTCTCTCTCTCTCTCTCTCTCTCTCTCTCTCTCTCCCCCTCCCTCCCTCCCTCCCTCCTTCCCTCCTTCCCACTCTCTACTTCTTTTTGGTAATAAGATCATAGGTCAGTTTCTGAGGTGCTTGTGTGGGATTCTGCATTAATAAGGTAAAAGCATGGGTCAGAAGAGTTCTGCACTGTGCCTTATTCTATATGAGGTTCATAAATTCTGTCCTGGAGATCACCAGAGAATTGCTGCCTTCATCTGGGAAAGAAGTAAGTATATACTCAAACATTTTTATATACTTTAGCCTCAAACATGCTTATTGGTATTTCAGATATCAATAAGAGGAATGTTTTCTCTGTCTACATAGGCAAGCAACACAGCAAATTTTATGTGATGGTTAATACTGATTTTCAACTTCATAAGCTGTAGAATCAGCCAAGGGACAATCCTCCAGGCATACCTGTCAGGGCTTATCTAGATCACGCTATTATCTGGGATGCTTATGAGAGATTAGCTTGTATATTGTTTGTTGGAATGAGAAGACTCTTCTCCATTCCAGAAGTGATAGCACCATTCCATTCCATTGTCTTGGTACTAGATTGTGTAATAAGGACCAACATTTTTTACAGTCTGTTTCCTGACTATGGATATGGTGTGATCAACCACCATTACCTGCCACAATGACTACTTTCTATAAACATCCTATCCTTTTTACTCACTTTTAAATTGTTAATATTTGAGCCGGGTGCTGGTGGTGGTGTACCACCAGTACTTGGGAGGCAGAGGCAGGCGGATCTCTGTGAGTTCGAGGCCAGCCTGATCTACGCACCAAAACTACACAGAGATACCCTGTGTTCAAAAAATATAAATAAATAAATAAATAAATAAATAAATAAATAGATTGTTAATATTTGAGTGTCCACATGTTGATGCTATGGAACTCAGTAAAGCTAAATAAGTAGTTACCCAAACCAGTTATGGTGTCATAATCCTGAGATCACAGAATTTAGGAGGCAGAGGCCAGAGTTTAAGGGTTCCAATATCATCCAAGGAGTAGTTCTACAATGGGATTTGGAAGTAGGCCTGACGGAACAGATGTGACTATGATGGGCTCAGGCAAGAGTCCCTTGTCTTCTCCAGACCAGAGCAAGCCTTTTGGCCTCTGGATAATCTCACTCCCAAGGCTAAAGGTGTATTCTTCAGTTAGCATTTGAACCCAAAGTTCTGAGCTGTGGGAAATGTGAGTCCCAGTTGCCTTGAAATCCAAGATCACAACATTTCTATAATGGCAGGGTCTCAGGATGTGTGGGCATAGGGAATGGGGAGGACAATGTATGAGGCTGCTGATTGAGTGCAGCTAGAGTCTTTCTGCCCCTTTCCAACTCACATCTCAGTGTCATTGTTACTTGACAAAAAACAAGCCAGGCTGGTTTGAGACAAAAACAATAATTACAAGGCTGGGAACAGCAGCAGTTTATCAGGCTCTTTCCAGTGCACCATTTCCAGGAGGTCATGACTAGATGGCTCAGACATTAGAGTCTCCAAGGAGCTGATACTGGGACTCAGAGAACCTGCCAGCAACTCCAGTGCCCAGGGCTACACAGGTCTTCTCCTGTGTCCTTTTCTTCCCCATCTCCTTCAGGTCTCTTCCTATCTACTGGGTCTCCTTGTCCCCCCTTTGCATCTCCTCAATTTCAGTAAGTTGTCAGATAAATAGTAGAATCAATACACAGTACACTGAAGGAATAGAAACGATACCATTGTTTATCTGGATAAAGCCCAGATTGTTTGGGAATTTGCTGGGATTCTTCTGCCTGAATGTCTTGATTGCCAATCCAAGATTGAATGATGACCTGTAACAGATTTCAAACACCTACAGAGAAGGCCTGAGAAGTTGATGATTACAGTGGACACCTGAAAGTGTCATAGATTCTAGAACCTTAGGATGGCCAAGGAGAGCTCCAGGTGTGGAGTTGATTAGCAATTGTAGGAAAAACGTATATGCCTTGGATAACAAAGCCTGAAACATGGAGCTTCCACAGTCTCCAATAGCCCAGGATATCATTAAGAGTCTCAGAATTTGAACAATGTGGTAAACAAAGCTGCTAGGTTATTTTGCCTCTGTTCATCCAGTGGAGGATGTGCTACTGTCCTGAATCCCAGCTGGTTTATCCTAGCTGTTTAGAGACCTCTGGCAGGCCTTGAAATCAGAAGTACCAATGAGAAGTATATTTTATTTTTTCTAGGGTTCTCTTCCGATGCAGCTTTAGGGAGCTGTGCGGGATACCATAAAGCCATGCCATGGTGAGTTGGGGCATTTCCTTCTGGGCAGAAGAAGCAGATTGACTGAGTTGTCACACCTGCTGGCAGTTGAATGCACCATGAGTCAGTTTGTGGTTCTGTTGGTTCATGTGGTGACACTGACTGACCCTTAGCCTCTATGCCTCCCTGAGTGTGTATTCCCTAGGAACAGGAAGTCTCTGCAGGCCTGGCCATGGGAGCTGTGGTGCTTATAATATAACTGTTCACTGTACACACACAGACATTGCTTTTGGTGTGCAGTGGGAAGACAGATTGAAAAACTGAAGGTCTAGTTTCTAGAAATTCTCAATATTGCATTCCATATTCAGTTTTGTGTGATAAGTTTTACAAATAGGTTAGAGACTGTTAGAAAGTAGCTGATGGGGATCATCTTTTATTAGAATGCTATTAATTTTCATCTACCACCAGCCACAATGGCATGATGCAAGGAAAGTAAATTCCAGGGAACAAATGGAATTTCCGAATTTTAAAGGCTCTTTGGATGTGCTTAGTGTTCGGCAGGTGGATAGGGTAGATTCTACATCCTGTGCCATAATACATGTAGCAGGAATTGGACATTAAATTAATCTTCAACACTGTTTTTTGTGTGGGCATCAGTCAAATTGGGTTTGCCTGAAAACACAAGGAAGAATGAGGGAATGCTGTACCACAGCTGACCTTTCTGATCACCTCCATTTCCAGAAAGATCTCTAGGGCATTTGGCTTCTCTGTTTGTAAGAGAGAGCAGAAGCTGGAGGGTGATAAATACAGCATTTAAGGGTCACTTTGAGTTATTTTTGTGGGAGTTGTAAAGTCTGTGTTTATTTAGTTTCTGTACACATAAAATCATAGTTCACATTTTTCCTGGTTCAGTTTCCTTAGGTCTTTTGATGAAAACTTGACCACATTTTTGTGCTGTTGTTCCTGGATTTTTCTGTCCATCCCTTTATTCTTTCAAAAATACTGTACACGTGCTTGATTGTTGTAGATTTGTGGTAAATACAGAAGTAACACTGTGTCACTGTGTGTACTATTTCTTCTTAACCCTATTGAGAATTCTGAGTTTTTCCACATGGCACATAGCTTTGGAACCAGCTTTCCTGTTATAATTTGTTTGGAATTTTCTGCGGATTGTATTGGATTTGTGCTGCAAATTGAGCATACCCAACATCTTTTTGTTGTTTTTGAAAATACATCATTTTAATGGTGCTGTTTGCAGAATATAAAAGGGTAAATGATATTCTACATAGTTATTTGTTTAGCAAACTACAGTAAAAGTATGAAAATGAGACTGATTTGAAATAATGTATGCAGACATAGGAATATGACTATAGTATAGTTCAGTGGCACAGAATATGTTGGTATATTCCCATAAAAGATATCCCACTAAGTATGATTGAATTAAGAAAATGTGTTGATATATTGTGTCCACCAAAAAATTGTGCACCCTAATAAAGCTTATCTGAGGATCAGAGGAAAAAGTCAGACACTATATTAAACAAAGAAGTCAGGGAGTGGTAGCACATGCCTTTAATCCTAACATTCGGGAGGCAGAGATCCATCTGGATCTCTGTGAGTTCAAGGACACACTGAGGAAGAGAGTCAGGCATGGTGGCACATGCCATTAATCCCAGCACTAACCATAGAGGTCTGAAGGTCTGTACTGACAGACAGGAAGTGATGCAGCTGGGCGGAGACAGGAAGTGAGATGCAGAACAGAAAGGCATATAGGCATGGGTATACAGGAAGAAGGTCATTGAGGATTTCCAAATATTAAGATGTGGATGCCTTCTTTCTGTTTTTCTGATCTCTCAGTTTTTTCCCCAATATCTGATTCCAGGTTTTTATTAATAAAACGACTTAGCAATTCATCTTATATTTGGCATCCTAACATCTGTGTCATGAATTCACTATAAAGCTCCTTGTGGCCTTACTGGCTCCTACAGGAGTCTCCACCCCATGTTGGCTGGAGTCTTTTGGCTTCTTCTCCCCTGGTGGGTTGTGGGCTCTCTCTGGATTCCCATCTTAGATTGCTACCACACTAGGTAAGTGCCTTGAAACTCCCTCGGACTTCTGTCCTACTCAGTAAGCAGAATTGGTGAGTCAATTAAGATATGTTAAAAGGAAGAATTAGTTAAAAGAGAACTTTTTCCCACATTAAAAAATGGGAAACATTTTAACA
>CABHPH010132181.1:0-25886 GCA_902168325.1 Peromyscus nudipes | reverse complement strand
TGTTTGTTTGTTTGTTTGTTTCAAGACAGGGTTTCTCTGTGCAATAGTTCTGGTTGTCCTGGAACTCCCTCTGTAGACCAAGTTGGCCTTGAACTCACAGAGATCTGCCTACCTCTGCCTCCCGAGTGCTGGGATTAAAGGCGTGCGCCACCAACGCCCGGCTCTTTCTCTCTCTTAAACAACAACAAACCACCAAAAGTAATGGATCCAATTTGTGTTGGCCAGCTACTGCTGAGTGTGCTGCCTGGGGTGTACTTGACATACCCTGTGGTCATTCCATTTGAAGACAATCCATTTTCCTTCTCCCAAGAGCTGTCAGTTCCTAATATCTTCTCATGCCTCTCATTACTGGGGATTCAAACTCAAGTCCTCAGTTTGCAGAGCAAGTGCTTTTACCTACTGAGCTTTTCTTTCTAGCGCCTGTTATTACTTTCTGAGACAGGCTCTTGCTCTGCAGTCTAGGCTGGCCTTGAACTCCCTCTCCTCCTGCCTCAGTCTCCTGAGTACTGGAATTACAGGTGTACACCACTGCACCATTTTCTTGGTCAAGCACATGAAAAGCAAAGATGCTCCTGCATAGTGGTTTGTGTCTGAACTCCCAGTATTCAAGAGGCTAAGGCTAGCCTGGGCTACAGAGTGAGATTTGGTCTCAAAACAACACAATGTAAGATTTTGTGGAATTGATGTCGAATTGCTAGGAAGTGTGTGGCCTATAGATATTTTTCTGGTGTGGCAATCTCTAAAGATGGTTGAGTGGCATTGACTTAAGGGAGCCATGAGATCTTGGGTTCACTGCAGAATTGAGCTGTTTGGGGTAGAGAAGATGAGGTGGGGGAGGCTTTTAGTCCTCACTCTTGATCATCTTACTCATTAGACACAGAAGCAGCCTTTGGCTGTTTCCCTTCTTACAGCCCCACTTATCATCTGTCACTGGGTAATAAAGGCTTTCCTCAACCCTTCCCTGCCTTTACCTGTGCTTTGATGGCTTCGAGTAAGTAAGCACCGCTTTTCAGTCAGAGGTGGTCCCTGAGATGAGCAGCCCTAGCAGCAGAGGTGGATCCTCCCAGCCCAGGAGTGTAGTTAGGATTGAGGAATGCTGCAGCTTGCAGGTCGATCCTCTAGTGGAACGGGGCTTGTTTACACACCCACCTTTGTGTGTGACTCTCCCTGCATGCAGCTTTATAAAAATAGCTTTGCTGTTTTGTAAAAATGAACCATAATTATAAAAATGGCAAACAATACCCAGACTTGCTTTGCATGTGGATTTTCTTTTGCTGTCTTTTTGGTAGGTGATAAATCTCTATCAGATGACTCCGGAAATGTGGGAGGAGAGAATTACTGCTTGGTATGCGGAGCACCGGGGCAGAGCCAGGTGAGGCTGCTCCATCCTTGTTTACATTTCTTTACGTCCCTCCCCCACCCTTAAAGAACTATAAAACTAGGGCATGCTGAAGTATATAAAAGGAAAAGTGAGAACTGGGAATGATGTTGGTCTTCAGTTTCATGTGCATCCTTATTGTAGAGTGTTGCTATAAAAGGAGCATGTGACAATCTGGGCTTGTAGCTCAGTGGTACAGCGCTTGCCTAGAAAGTGTAAGACTCTGGGTTGAAAACCAAAATCATAAATTAATTAATTAAAAGTGGTCTTGTATTCTGCCTATCAAGATACACAGACCTGGTGGCAGTTCAGCATTCTGTCTGAAGTCCCTTTGTTTTTACATTCAGGCCTATATTGATGGCATCTAGAATAGCTGAATGCTTTTCACTTTTACAGAAAGCTCTGCAGTGTTCGATTTCGTGTTGTTACATAGTTGCACAAGACTAGAGGGTAGATTCTTGGAAGAGAGTTAGTGGTCAAAGGACGGGAACATTTTGTGTTTTGACAGGTGAAACTAAATAGCTCTCTGAAATAATTTGTAGCCAGGCGGTAGTGGTGCACACCTTTAATCCCAGCACTCTGAAGGCAGAGGCAAGTGGATCTCTGAGTCCAGCCAGCCTGGTTTATAGAGCTAGTTCCAGGATGACCAGTGCTATTACAACAGAGAAACCGTTTCAAAAAACAAACAAACAACAAAATCATAATATAAATAAATAAATAAAAATCTGTGCCTTTTGGCACATGTCCATCACCAGTGTTAGTAGAATGTTCCTACCACCCTAGGTTTCTTTCAACATTTGTTTTTAATCAATCTACAATTTTACTAAATTAAAATTAAAACACAAAAATTTATAGTTTGTTGTAAGTATTCCCTTGGTAGCTTTAGATGTTGATCATCTTTGAACTCGGCCCCCCACCCCAATCCTTCATCTCAGCTTCCTACTGTATCTTTGTTGTTTGTTTTATGTATGTGGATGTTTTTCCTATATGTGTGTCCGTGTACCATGTGCTTGTCTGGTGCCTGAGGACATCAGAAGAAGGCACCAGAACCAGAGTTACAGATGGTTGTGGGGCACTATGTGGGTACTAGGAATTAAACCCGGATACCCTGGAAGAGTAGTCAATGCTCTTAACCATTGAGGCATTTCTCCAGCTTCTGTATCTTTTTTCTTTTTTGTTTATACCCACAAAATGGACAGATCATAAGTACACTGCTCGATCATTTACCACAAAAAGATAAGCCCATGACTTCTCAGCTTCCTTTTTCCCAAAGATAACTAGTTTTCCAGTTTCTTTCTTTTTATTTTTTGGGTCAAAGTCTCACGATGTATCTCCTAGAGTCCTGGAACTTTCTATGTATTCCAAGCTGGCCTATGCTCATAGAAATCTGCCTGCCTCTGCTCAGTATTAGGATTAAAGGCTTATGCCATCCTGCCCAATCCAGTTTCCCAACTTCTAATTGTGTTCCCATAGGCTAGTGTTGCCCACTGATTTTTATTTACCATTATTATATTACTAGTTTGTAGTGCTGAGGATCAAATACAAGGTTTCTCATATGCTAAGCAACTAACTATTATATCACTGAACTACATCCCTAGCCCACTATCACCCATTTTAAACTTTAAATAAACACAACTAAATTCTATATTAAGTGCTTTCTTTTTCTGAAGATCACTTGTCAGATTTGAGTACATGGCATGTAGCAATAATTTTCTCATTTTCATGATTATGCAGAATTCCAATATATTAGTATAACAGATTATTATTATCCATCCTACCATTGAAGGACTCTTTGGTTGTTGGGTTGTTTCTTGGTTTTTGCTGTTACAGGTAATGTTGAACAGTTTCCCAAAGTAATTGAATCCATTTACATCAGCAGTATGTGTGATTTCTGGTTCTTCCACCTGCTTGCCAACACTTGGCATTCTCTCAGGATGAATTTTTAAAATCCATCTGAGCGTTTTGAGATGAGAGAGAGGACAAGGACAAGGTCATAGGGAAGCTTGAGTTGAATTACTTCAATACATTTACCTATTGGGGAGTTTTCTGCAAGTCACTGCTGCTTCCAGAGCTTGCTTTAAGTTTGAGTTACAACACACAAATATTCACCCACTGGCCTGGGTTTTATGGCTCAGATAGTTCTTGCCTTAACCTTCAACAGTACCCCAAGAGACAAAAATCAGGAAAGTAGATGCTGTCATAGTGTATAGAAAAGCTTGTTCACTACTAAAGCCTCTAGGTTAAGAAAGTGCACAGAAATAAGGCAACAGCTTAATTCATCGGAGGTTGAAAATAACACGGTATGGTTTTGGTTTTTCTTTTTGCTATTGCTAGGGATGGGACCCAGAGCTTTGCACGTGCTAAGGGAGTGCTGTTCCACTAAGCTACACTCCCAGCCCCCACATTCTTTTTTTTTTTTATCACTTGAGACAGATGTCACTATTTACCAAGGGCAGAGTGTGAAATTGAAGCCAAGAGACAGTGTAATGAATCTGTTTTCTTATTTTCACGGGGATGGGCAATTCTGCTTGTGTTTAATAGACTCCGGATTGGGAGTAGCTTTGCTGGTGTCTGGTCTGTCTCCTATCTTCTGCAGGTGTCATAAGTCCATAGGATAGGCATGCTCAGAATACTTGGCTTGGCAAGTGTCTGTCCTCCACCCTTGTCACTTAGCCCCAGTGACGGTGTTCTTCCATTCTCCTTACAGGGATGAAGCTGAAATGGAATATTTGAAGATAGCTCAGGACCTGGAGATGTATGGTGTGAACTACTTTGCAATCCGGGTGTGTTGACTCCTCCCCAAGTTCCCTGGCTACCAGATAGACTGACTAGGACCGCACAGTCAGATGGGTTACTTCCTGATCCCAGGGTAGTTAGAGTCTTTTATGGTTTGGTGGTAAAAAGAAAAGAGGAAGATGGGAATCTAGAGCCTGGTCTTTTGTTTGGGGACTTCAAACTAGATCAGAGGTAATCAAGTGTCCGTGGTGCCTTCAGGGATGTAGGCCTGGTTCTCTTCTCAGCGGAACCTGTTGGAATGCTGGCCATGTGATGTTTGATTATTCCGGCCTCTTGTGAGGTCCAGGGAGCACCTGGAAATAGTGTCTTTCCCTGGGGCCCACTGAACGTAAGGCTGCTGCTCTTACAGATTCCTCATTTGTTGGGTAGAACTCTTATTCTCACTGTGAGGCTAATTAGTTTTCTATTCAGACCATTAATGGTCCCCAGGCCTCTGGGAACCGGGGCTTCTGCAGAGAAAGGCATTTGTGTTCTGCTCAGGTTTGGCCCTAGAGCATGCATTTCTCCTGTTGGGGATTTGGCTGCTGTTTGCAGTGTGTCTGTCCATGGCTTCTTCCAAAGGAGTCCATGTGATGTACCCATGCTTTTCTTCACTGGTAGATGAGGGGTTGTTAGGATGCTTGGCCACACATGAGTAGATCAGCTGCAGTCATCTACCTTTGTGATTCCAGTTACTCTCTGCCTTCCTGTAGGTTCCTACATCTTTGTGTTAACTTTGAGTAAATTGAATTAAGTACATCTCCAGTATTCTAGGATAGCTTTCTGCTTAATTTGTTTTCTAAATACAGGTTTTTGTGGATTTCTTTGCATAAAAAACAGGGCACACTGAAATGTTCAGCTATAATAAGCAGGTGCCTCAAAATGTATTTTATAGGAATGCAGAAAGTTGTAGGGGCTGGAACGACGGCTCAACAGTTGAGAGCACATACTACTTTTGCAACAGGACCTGAGTTCAGTTACCAGCTCCCAGCTTGGGAGGCTTATACTGCCTGAAACTCCAGCTCCAGAGGGATCTGATGCCTCTGGCCTCCAAGGGCATATGTAACTAAAAATAATAATAATAAAAAATAAGAACAAATCTTTAAAAAAATGCAGAAGGCTGTTTCTAATGGTTCATGAGGGCTGGTGAGATGGAATAGTAGATGAGGCGCTTGCTGCCTGGCCTGACGTCCTGAGTTCATTCAGCCCATGAAATCCACGTAGTGAAAGCAGAGAGCTAATTCCCACACATTGTCCTGTGACCTTCACAGGTGTGCTGTGGCATAAACATGCATGCACAGACCCAACACACATAAGTAAATATTAAATAATTAAAAGTTTCATTAATTTGTATCTAACGTCCATTTCTTTGAGGTTAGACCAATTTATTGAGCTTCTATGGTTTTGTCAACCCAACTGACTTCTCTTGCCCACCACTAACATTAATTGTATTAAATAAAAAAAAGAAAAAGAAAGAAAGCATTTTGCAATCCTTAAAAAAACCTGTTAGGGGCTGGGCGGTGGTGGTGCACGCCTTTAATCCCAGCACTCGTGAGGTAGAGCCAGGTGGATCTCTGGGAGTTCAAGGCCAGCCTGGTCTACAGAGCGAGATCCAGGACAGGCACCAAAACTACACAGAGAAACCCTGTCTCAAAAAAAACAAACAACAACAACAACAACAACAACAAAAAACCTGTTAGGGGGCTGGAGAGATGGCTCAGAGGTTAAGAGCACTGTCTGTTCTTCCAGAGGTCCTGAGTTCAATTCCCAGCAACCACATGGTAGCGCACAACCATATGTAATGTGATCTGGTGCCCTCTGCTAGCTTGCAAGCATACATGCAGACAGAACACTGTATACATAATAAATAAATAAATCTTAAAAATAAACAAACAAAAAACTTTTAGCCTGGATGGTGGTAGTGAACACCTTTAATCCCAGCATTCAGGAGGCAGAAGCAGGTAGATCTCCTTAGTTTGAGGCCAGCCTGGTCTACAGAGTGAGTTCCAGGATAGCCAGGACTACACAGAGAAACCCTGTCTCAAGAAAACAAAACAAACAAACAAAAACAAAAACACCAGTAGTGTTCTTATAAATTTGTTTTACATAGAAGAGAAAAATTATGTATATATATTTATTGTTACATTTATTTGCTTATTTATTTATTCCTGGTGGTATGCAGAGGACAGTATGCTAGAGTTCTCTTCTACCATGTGGGTCCTGAGGTCAAACTCAGTCATCAGGTGTGGCAGTAGGCATTTTTGACTCACTAAGTTACTCAGCAGTCCCAAAACTCAGCCTCCTCCTCCTCCTCTTCTTCCTCCTCCTCCTCTTCTTCTTCATAGGAATATTTCTACATGAATCAGATGAGCATCAACTACTTCTTGTATGTTTTTTATGTTGAGCAATAGACAAAGTTAAAGACATTTGAGTAATTTTATGTTAGAGATCTTAAATTCTGTCATTAACTAGGGAAGGTAAATGCTTAAAACATTTGATTTTAGCTGATAAATATATACTTGCATGTATTAATGGGGTACTAGGTGATTAAAACAATTTCAGAGGGTTATTTGTGCTACCCTCTCTGGTCTCTAGAAGTGTCATAGTGATGATGATAGCAGAGGGTAGAATCCTTTCCTTTTTATTTAAATCATCAGAAACATAAGGAAATACCTTATTTTCCAAGATGGGGTACAGATGTAATAACACAAACCTCACTTCTGTCAGCACATCCTTTTTAAAAGCTTTCAGACAAGGACAACACTCTTAGGCATGGGTGGCAGCGCCTGGTTTCAGGTGTTAGAAAGAGTAGAGAGATCATCTTAGAGCACACATCTAACACCTGCTGTTAGATTGGTACTTCTCGTCACAGCCCAAGCACCTTCTCAGTGTGCAGATCTGCTAGCCTACCCTTGAGTCTTGGCTCAATTTCCTTGTTGTCAGCAAGGGGGTCAGGAGCTGTAGTATACTCTTGGGGGGGGGGAGTTTCTTTCCACAGCAAAGGCTAAACTACAGCACAGGCTAATTGGTCTGCCTATGAGGTTGGAGCCAGTGGCTTCACAGCTGGGTCAGTACCTTGGGGCACAGGGCACTAGACCTCTGGTTGTACTAACTGCTGACCAGGACTCCCCTCGGAGAATGAGTATAACATTCATATAGTTAACTGGTATTTTAAACAGCTTCATTGAAGTATAATTTGTATATATTTCTTCCAACATTTAATTATTGAGCATTTGAAACATAGGAAAATTGAGTTTTTGATGAATGCCATATATACCAACCACCTAGCTACCCCTAAAATACAAATAACATTTTACCATATTGGGGTATGGTATAGTAAAACTACATTGAGACTGCGTTTAACCTAAAATAGGATCATCTAGCTCCTAGACTTAAAGTTTTCCTTCTAGCAGTCCAACAACTTGTATGTGTGTGTGAGATGAAGATCAGATCTAGGGCCTTGTACGTGCTGACAAGAACACTACCACAGAGCAACAGTGACCCCATGAAGCCGCCATTTCCTGTGACGGGAGAAGTGTTCAAACGCGGGGATCGGGCTCTCCCTCTAATCATCTGGTTAGCTAACTAGTACTCACAACATTTAAATTACCGTCTCTTCAGCTACCAAGCCAGTGACAGGAGCCTGAGTCCACAGTGACCCAGAGGACACACCAATCACAAAAATAGTATTGTTTTGTCTCTGCTTCCCTAAATCCAGAAGCTGGAAGCCTCCTGGGTTACAAGAGAGCTGTGATTTCTGTTGAGACTTGTTGAAACTTGTCAGATGTAACAGTGTGTGCCAGATTCTTTAGAACGTTAGACACAATCCCCAGCCGGAAGCTGACAACGGCTGCTCTTTATTGGCTCTGCAGAATAAAAAGGGCACAGAGTTGCTGCTTGGAGTGGATGCTCTGGGACTTCATATCTATGACCCTGAGAACAGGCTGACCCCCAAGATCTCCTTCCCATGGAATGAAATCCGAAACATCTCCTACAGCGACAAGGAGGTAGGACGTGTCTGTCCTGGAGGTGCCACTTGTGGTGCGGTGGTCCTGCCAAAGGTCCTTTCCCATTTCTCCTTTGCCAGAGCTTCCAAGCCAGACCGTCTCTTTGTCGGTGAAAGTCCTTTAATTCCCAGGCTTTAGAACTTTGGTTGTTGATTTTAAAAGTACTTATAGAACAGTTTTGGCATCCTTTCTTCAAAGGGCATGGCTAAAACCTACTATTGACTAACAGGAGAGTGAGCAGCTTAGCCTGTCAGGACTAAACCCCAAAGAACAGAAGGAAAAAGGAACATTTCTGATTACTTAGCTTTCTGTTTCTTTGTATTTTAAGTGTGATCTATGTTATGCTTCCCCCTATGTACTGTGTTTGATACGTGTAGTGGAAAAGTGTGTGTGTGTGTGTGTGTGTGTGTGTGTGTGTGTGTGTGTGACTTTTTTGCGGGGGTGCTTTTTTTTTTTATTTTTAACAAGGTTTCACTGTGTAGTCCTGGCTGACCTTGAATTTGCTATGTAGACCAGGCCTCCTACAACTCTCAGAGATCTGCCTTTGTTTCCTGAATGTTGGGATTAAAGGCATGAACCACCATGCCAGGTTGATAGTTACATAGTCTGTAGGAGGTGTATTAGTCAAGGTTCTCTAAAGAAACAGAACTGGTAGGATGAATATGCCTATTAAAAGGGCGTTCATTGGATTGGCCTGCAGCACACAGTCCAAGTAGTCCAACAGTGGCTGTCTCCCACTGGAAGGACTGGGAGTCAAGTGGTTGTTCCTTCCACAAGGCTGGATGTCTCTGCAGTCTTGATCTGTGCTGAAGGCCTGGCGATCCCTGAAGAGCTACTGGTCTTCAGTCTGTGTTGTGACCCAGTGAAGTCAGTTCTGATGCCTGGGGATCCCTGAAGAGCTGCTGGTCTTCAGTCTGTGTTGTGACCCAGTGAAGTCAGTTCTGATGCTGGCTGGTAAAGGGGTGCTACCGCAACAGGACACCCAAGCTTGCTAGCAAGAGCGAAGTTCCTTCTTCTGTGTCCTTCTATGTGGGCTACCCCAGAAAGCATGGCCCGGATTTAGGGTGGGTCTTCCTGCTCCATAATCCGATGAAGAAAACACCTCACACCTTTAATCCCAGCACTCGGGAGGCAGAGGCAGGCGGATCTCTATGAGTTTGAGGCCAGCCTGGGCTACAAAGTGAGTTTTAGGAAAGTTAGAACTGTTACAGAGAGAAACCCTGTCTAGAAGAAAGAAAGAAAAGAAGAAAGAAAGGAAGGAAGGAAGGAAGGAAGAAAGAAAGGAAGAAAGAAAGGAAGAAAGAAAGAAAGAAAGAAAAAATCCCTCACAGGAGTGTCTGGCAGCTTGTGTTTTAATTGATTCCAGGTGCAGTCTCAAAATGACAGCCAAGATTAGCCATCAGTGGGTATCATGTCATTTCTCTCAGCAATGACATGAATGAAGATAGCAGGCTGCCATATTTAGAGGATATAGTTTGAGGAACTTAGATAAGGTTCATTGGGTTCAAATATTTCTCTGTAGCCCAAGATGGCTTGCACTGACAGCAGTGCTCCTGCCTCAGCCTCCTAAGTTCTGAGATTACAGGCATGAGCCACTATGCCCAGAGTTGATTCATGTATTTCTATATAAGATGATGACTTTCTCCAAATGCAGCAGTCCTATGATTTATGTATAGGAACTTTTTGTTGTGGAGGACCTCTAATTACAAGTGCATGAGCCCTGGCTGGCTGAGTCCACAGAAGAAACTTACTATAAAGGCAGGGACATGTTTGGTGTCCATGTCACCAAAAAACAGATGCATTGAGACCTGGTGTCTGATGAGTGGAGTGGCAAGGACTAGTAGGTAGAGTGCTCCCTGCTTATCAGGGAGGTCCAGAGGCTGGATATGTGCACATCCGAGGCAGAGTAGGCAGACAGTGAGTAACAGTGATAGCTTATGTTGTCTACAGGTCTTGGAGCAAATTTCCTGTTTTTTCTTTTCTTTTCTTTTTCTTTTCTTTTCTCTTCTTTTTCTTTTCTTTTCTTTTCTTTTCTTTTCTTCAGAATGAGCTGCTTGTTTTACATTGATCTATTTATTTATTGGAGGAAGGCGTGTGACTTGTGCCAGAATATGGAGAGCTCAGGGATCAACTTGTAGGAGTCTTTTCTCTCCTTAACCATGTTGGTACCAGGGATCACACTCCGTTCTTAAGGTTTGGTGACAATCACCTTTACCTGCTGAGCCATTTGCCAGGTAGCTTTGCGCCTTTCCTGGAACTCACTTTGTAGACCAGGCTGGCCTCGAACTCACAGAGATCCGTCTGCCTCTGCCTTCCGAGTGCTGGGATTAAAGGCGTGTGCCACCACCGCCTGACCGCATTTCTTAATCTAGACATTCTGACAGTTGGTTTTTTAGCTGGTTATCCTGAGAAGTGAGCAGTAGGCAGTTCTTTTTTTCAGGTCCTTAAATTGGAAGCGCCGCTGGGCGGTGGTGGCACACGCCTTTAGTCCCAGCACTTGGGAGGCAGAGGCAGGTGGATCTCTGTGAGTTCGAGGCCAGCTGGGTCTACAGAGTAAGTTCCAGGACAAGCTCCAAAGCTACAGAGAAACCCTGTCTCGAAAAGAAAAAAAAAAAAAAATTGGAAGCGCCACATGACTTAAAGTAGTGAATGTTCCACTGTGTAAATAGTCCTTCACCTCCCAATTTCACAGAGGCTGTTCACTACACATCACTAAACCTTTAGTTTGTACACTAAAGGTTCCTCAGATAATTGTTTTTCAGAGAGCTCAAGGATTAAGGTCCCCTAGTCTATCCTGACACAACCAACTCTAATGTACCTTCTCTAGGTGCAAGGTACCATCATATTTCATCATATCAGTACCTTACACAGCAAGCAGACCCCAATACTTTGGCATGCCATAATGGGAAGTACTTTTGAGAGTTATGTATGGCAGTCATCCTGCTAAAACAGTTTCAGTTGGTTGATTCTTTGTGTATGGCCTGGCGTGACACAGAGCCTGTGGTTTCCATACTTTTTGTGACTTCCCACTCAGGCTCTAGGGTTCATTAGCAAGGCTAGAAATAAGCTTATGAAGTTCATAAATAATATTCTACACCAGAGCATACTATGACAAATTAACTTGGCTGAACTCTAAACAAAGAATTTTGTCGTTGTTCTATGTATGCTCATTTCTCATTGGACAATATAAACATGTAAAGAAATAGCAGGGTGTGGAGGAGAGGAGGGGGGAAACTGTGGTTGCTATGTAAAATAAATGAAAAAAAGTGTTATTTAAATAAAATTTAAAAAGAAGAAAAGAAATACCCAAGAATTTGCCTTTCCCCGTAAGTTTATTTGCTAAGCAACTTGTTCTTTTTGTTTCCTTTTCTGTTTTATATTTAATGGTCCTGAGGATAGAAACCACATGCAGGCAAGAGCTGCACCTCTGGCTCAGTCATTTATCTTTTTCTGCTTTGCTGGGGAGTGGCTGTACAAGTTTCTCTTGGGAATGTATATGCACTTTTACAATATTTCTTAGCATATGCTAATTATAAAGAGTAAGGGGTATCAGGAAGACATTTTTATATATGCATATAAAATGCTTTGATCTAGATATGCTATTTTGTTTTGTTTTGTTTTTTTGGGGGGGGGTTTCAAGACAGGGTTTCTCTGTGTAGCTTTGCACCTTTCCTGGAACTCACTCTGTAGTCCAGGCTGGCCTCGAACTCACAGAGATCCACCTGCCTCTGCCTCCTGAGTGCTGGGATTAAAGGCATGTACCACCACTGCCTGGCTTGTTTTGGTTTTGAAGTGAGTATTGCTATGTTTTCCTGGCTGACCTGGAACTCTTTATATGGAACAGGCTGGCTTCGAACTTGTGATCTTCCTCCTTCTGCTTCCTAAGTGTCAGTATGACAGGTGTGTGTTATCATGTCCAGCTGAGAGACACATTTCCAGGGGCATCCTTGACATCTGGGAGCGCTCTGGTCTCCTCAGTGGTTCATAGTAACAGTTGTTGTCTGTGTGTGTGTGATTTAAATTTCTCTTTCTAAGTTGTCACCTATCCTTCCTTTTGATTTTAGGAACTATATTTTTCTCTTTTACAGCAATCCATTTTTCTTCACACTGTATTTCTTCTCTTAGCATCTTTTACCTACTGACCATGTTCAGAAACCCGTAGTAGCTTGCTGTATCTTAACTCATCAAATATCACCTGTACCAGGCTGTCTTTTTGGGGCCACCAACCGCTCCCAAATCATGACACAGAGACTTATTATTAGTTATGAATGCTCGGCCTAGCTTAGGCTCATTTCTGGCTAGCTCTTTTAACTTAAATTAACCTGTTTATCTACCTTTTGTCTCACAGATTTTTACCTTTATGTATGTTCTACTCTGTGTCTGCTGGCTGGCGTCTCCCTCTCTTTCTCCCTCATTCTCTCCTCTTCTCTTCTTTTCAACCTAGATTTCTCCTCCTTTTTATTCTCTCTGCCTGCCAGCCTCGTCTATACCTCTCTTGCCTAGCTATTGGCCATTCAGCTTTTTATTAGACCAATCAGATATCTTAGGCAGGCAACGTGAAACAGCAACACATCTTTTGGTAATTAAACAAATGCAGCATAAACAAATGTAACACACCTTTACAGTTAAAGTAATATTCCACAGCATAAACAAATGTAACACACCTTTACAGTTAAAGTAATATTCCACAGCATAAACAAATGTAACACACCTTTACAGTTAAAGTCACATTCCACAGCATAAACAAATGTAACACACCTTTACAGTTAAATATTCCACAGCATAAACAAATGTAACACATCTTTACAGTTAAAGTAATATTCCACAGCATAAACAAATGTAACACATCTTTGCCTAGTTAAAATAATATTCCATAACAATCACCCCCTCTGACTTTTTATTCTTCACCATCCATCAGCCTTCCTATCTGTCTAAGCCTACTGTATCATTGCAATTACTAAGGAGCTAATATAGTTAATATCCCTATTCACCATTTCCTCCTCTTCTTAATTTTCGGTGCTGGATATTGAATTTATTCTTATTACTTGACTTGTCTGGAATGCCCCTCCACCTATCTTTTAGCTATTCTGTCATATATTTCTAAGACCAGCTATAATACCTCCCATTTGTGCTAGATCTGCTCTAAACCTCTAGGATATCTGTGACATGTCCTCGCTACACTGATATATGGTGTTATCTTTTGAGTATTTGGCTGTTATTGGACTAAGTCCTACTAGACTGAGCTTTATGAAGGCAAAGAGCTATGCCAGTGTGACCTCTGGAGCAGGCCCATCATGGGTTCCAACTTCAGGCTGCCACTGTCAGTTCCTCCCAGATGGTTAGGGTCATGAACTTCTACAGCTCCAATCTTGGTCCCTGTATACCTCCAACTCACCAAGGCTTTATTCCTGGGTACTGGGAGGACAGGACGAGGGGCAGTGTGCTTGCTACTTTAGTGGATTCCCAGTTGGTGTCCTGAAACTGTGCTCCTTTCTTTCAGTTTACTATTAAGCCACTGGATAAGAAAATTGATGTCTTCAAATTTAACTCCTCAAAGCTTCGTGTTAATAAGCTGGTAAGTTGAGATCCTACTTTTCATGACAGAGAACTACCGTTTCTGAGGAATTGAATGATTTTATATATATTAGCTTCTCTGCCAGGAATCTAGCCCTAGTTTCTCTTGCTAAGAGGTATAAAATAGTATTTGATTTGGTAGATACTTTTCTCTTTAGTTTAACCTATACAGTTAACCTTTTTGAGGGGGGTGGGGTGGGGAGTGGAGATAAGATCTAGGGCTTTGTGCATGTCAGGAAACACTCTATCTGAGGTATATCTCAGCCCTCCACTTGCCATATTGATTTGCATTTTATAATTACTAATGAAGTTACATCTTTATATTTGTTGATCAAATCTAATTTCCTGTTCAGTTAAATTCTTGTTTCATGTCTTTTGGCCACTTTCCTCTTGGGTTGTTTGTTTTCTTTATTAATTATTATCCTCCTCCTAAGACTCATTTTCCTTCTTATGATGCTGTGACAGATAAAAATCTTCACCTTTCATGTCAACACATAAAGTTCTTAGTCATAGCCGGGTGGGCAGTGGTGGTGCACACCTTTAGTCTCAGCACTTGGGAGGCAGAGGCAGGCGAATCTCTCTGAGTTTGAGGTCAGCCTAGTCTATAAAGCAAGTTCCAGGACAGCCAGGGCTACACAGAAAAACCCTGTCTCAGACCCCACCCCTACCTCCCAAAAAAAATCCCCAATCATTTGTTCTTCTGTGTTTTCTTACTTGACAGCTCTCCTTTTCCTAATTTAAAAAACACTCTGTATTTTCAAATAAAAGTTACCTTTGAAACTGGAATCAGCTTTTTGGTATGAGGGAGAGAGCCAGCTTATTTCTTTCCACATGAATAACCTTTGACCCAACCCAACTTCCTGGTTGGTCTTCCTGTCCCCCTATCTGTCTTGCCACATTTTGATTTAGGAGACTGTGGTACATTTGGGTGACTAATGGAGTGTCCTCTGTTCACTTGTGATTTTTATATCCTGGATTATCTGAGGTACCTTCCTTGTACATGTTTCTAGAACTGAGAACATTAGAAGACCTTAGCAAGACTTTTGTGTTTTATTCTACTCTTTCTTCCTCAGGTTTACTGCTGCCCACAGAGCCTAAGAGGCTGTGGTATGGCAGGCTGGTAGGCAGCAAAGTAAATTTATACACTTAACATGTTTTCTGTTTGTGTGGCCACAGATTCTCCAGCTATGTATTGGAAACCATGACCTATTTATGAGGAGAAGGAAGGCTGACTCTTTAGAAGTTCAGCAGATGAAAGCCCAGGCCAGGGAGGAGAAGGCTAGAAAGCAGGTGAGTAAGACTTCAGGTTTTGTTCCTTGCATTTGGTTTGTGTATATATGTATTTGTGCACTTGATTTTGGAGGCCACAGGTCAACCTTGGGTATCATTCCTCAAGGACATCTACTTTGTCTTTTGAGGCAGGGACTCTCAGTGGCTAGGGACTCACTGATAAAGCTAAACCAGCCAGCCCTTGGGCTCTGGCTGTCTCCACCTCCCTAGTATGCTACCATGCCCAGCCTTTTTTGTGGGTACTAGAATCAAACTCAGGTACTCGTGTTTGCATAGCCAGTCCTTTATTAACTGAGTTATCCCTCCAGTCCCTAGTTTGTTTGTTTGAGGAACACTCTTACTATGTAGTCCTGCCTGGCCTGGTATACTCTGTGGAGCCAAGTCAGGCCTCAAACTCAAAACAGTTTTCTTGCCTCAGCCTCCCTAATCCTGGGATCACAGACATGTACCACCATGCCCAGCTAAGATGTGGTTTTAGGGCTAGCAAGGTGGCTCATGAGGGGAAGGCTCTTGCTATGCAACTCTGCCGTTGTTCATGTGATACCTGAAACCCATGGAAAGATGGAAAGAGAACGGACTCCACCGAGTTGTCCTCTGACAGCCACACTGGTACCACAGGACACGTGCCACACAGTTCATGCACTGCCTCATACACACAATAATGAGTAGTAATAACAAAAGATCGGGGGTTGTTGGGTTTGTGTTTTGTTTTCCAGACAGGGTTGCGCTGTGTAACAGCTCTGGCTGTCCAGAACTTGCTCTGTAGACCAGACTGGCCTCAAACTCACAGAGGTCCACCTGCCTCTGCCTCCTGAGAGCTGGGATTAAAGGTGTGCGCCACCACACTCGGCTTAAAGACCTTGTTTTAATTGATGATAGTGCTTTTGGTCAGTCTTGGCCTACGAGATAAGAATGGCTGTTACCAGTCTGGTTATAGACGTACCTGCTCTTCCTTCCTTCCTGTTGGATCTTTTTTAGCTAATGCCCAGATAATGGGGTGTCAGCTATAGAAATAAGCACCTTGAGCTGGCAAGATGGCTCAGTGGGTAAACCTGACAACCTGAGTTTGATACCCAGGAGTCACATGATAGAAGGAGAAAACTGACTTCTATAAGTTGTCCTCTAGCTGCCACACGTACACTTACATACACAAATCAATAAACATAAAAATTTTAAAGAAATTCATACTAAGTTCTAATAGCATATCTTTAAAACACACACACACACACACACACACACACACACACACACCAAGATCTTTAGTCATCTTTATCCTTATCACAGACTTGGGACAAGGTAGCCAGGAAGGGTTTTGTCTCTCTGTCTATCTAGCTGTCCTTTATGTCTATCTCCTCTGCCAGGTCAGTGCCCTTTCTAATTAGATGGTGACAGAATACAAGACGGCATTTCAATGCCTGTTGTGGAATGTTGATTAGGCTCCCGCTGCACTTCCTCACTGCAGGTCAGCCTGGGCACACATGGCTAGCCCTCTGCAGGAGGTACTGGCAGCACCTATCAGCAGACTGGACTAGCTGCATCAATGTTTTCTACTCACAGACCTTCTGTGCTCACTGAAATCCACAGCTAATTTGAGCCTTGCTGCTGAGAATATCAATTGTGGTTTGGGATGAACTGTTTGATAGAGTAGCTACAGCTGCAGTTGGCTCCCCTCAGGACTTGCAAGCTCAGAGGTGTAATAATTAGTCTGTGTGGTGTTCTCTGATTTGGGAAGCCCAGAGAGGCTGGCTCTTGGCCCCAGGCTTTAGAGAGAAATGCCCAGTTTGAGCCAGTGAGCTGTGAGCTTGCCCTCTGTTTGCTTCCTGGGACAGTAGACCATCAGTGTCTTCTTTTGGATGTTTTCGGGATGATGGTATAGGTTCTATTGAACAAAAAAGTGCTACTAAGCTTGCGTGAAGGTGTAGTGATGACTTTAAGAAGCGCACTCTTTGACCTCACTTTCAGCAAAGGGAAGTTTAGAAGTTAGAGATCTGAAGGCACCAAGGAGAGTGAAGGCCCCTGGGCCCTGGAAGGGAATAGTGTGAATGCCGCCCAATGGAACATGGCAGCCTTGCAGCCAAATCTTGTCTATGTGGCTCAGTTTTCTCATCTGTCAAGTGGGAGCTGGTGATGCCTGTTTCAGATTGAGCCTGAAAATCTTCATAAGTCATGACCTGCTTTGAAAACAGGAAGTCCTTTTTTATTTAGGGTGAAGGTCTCATTAAAAGTACAAGGGTTGGGGACTGGGGACAGCCTGGCCCCCTTTTTTTTTTTTTCCCAAAAGGAGAATAATGGAAATAGAAATTGTGTTTTAGTGGAAATTGAAGAACAGATTGCCAACTGTTCACTGAGGTCAAGAGGAAAATCAAAGAACTTACTCTATTGCTTATCTGTTTGCATGATTCTTTCAATTACAGGGCGCTTAGGGGACTTCATGTTTAGAAAGGATGGCCTTGTAGCACTGGAGTTTGGTTGAGGTTGAAGCTAGAAGGAGTAATTAAACATGATTTTGTTATCTAAGGCAGAAAATAGTACATTGGTCACTTTTGGCTTCTGCTTTCTGAACTCAGTGCCTTGGAGTCATAGAGAACTGTGCTGTCTTTAGTCTCGGTCCCCTTATTAAGCTTGGCAGGTGGCCCAATTAACACTGTGATCCAGAAGGCTAGGGGGTGGCAGAGAGGCTTTGTACTGTTTCTGTAAGGGTGAGGTCTGTGTTCCTGCCTGACTTGGAGTTGCCTCCACATGGGGCTGTACAAGACTGTGCAAAGCCACTGCAGCTTCCTGCTGTGAAGTTCTGAGTGGGAACTATCATCCTCTGTAAGCAGAGGGAGAAGAGGCGCGATCGTGGATGAAATTGTGTGAAGGGGCCGTAGGGACTGAAAATGTCAAGGTGGCTCATCTGAACAGATAAGAGAGCTGTTTTTTTCTGGGCCACTGTTTTGGAGAGGAGGAACCTATGTGGAGAACTGCCAGTCACAGAGCAGAGCCATGTGAGGTTTCCCAAATAACAGAGATTTGTATGGTCAGATCACATTGTGTGCAAGAATGTTCTTTTCTCTGCACGTGGAGACTGAATTTGGTTTTGTAATTTGTATTCCCTACTGGAATTTGTTTCAAGGAGTACAGCTTTTCATTCTGCAGTTAGTTTAGGACAGAGTGCAGCAGACAACGAGAAGTGAAGACACTAGAAAGATCCCCAGAGGAGAGCGAGGCTCCAGAAGCTGGCCGTTTGGTTTCTGCGGCACTGTGACTTGAGCTGTTCTTTGACCCCCAGATGGAGCGTCAGCGGCTGGCTCGAGAGAAGCAGATGCGGGAGGAGGCCGAGCGCACGAGGGACGAGTTAGAGAGGAGGCTCCTGCAGATGAAAGAAGAAGCAACGATGGCCAACGAAGCTCTGGTGATTTCTGAGGGTTAGGGCTCTTGGAGGTGACATGGGAACTTGTGGAGTTAGGCCTCCTGTGACCCATGAACTTTTTTCACTTTTTGAAACACCAGTACCTTTTCTTTTTGGAAAATTTAGGTTCAACTCATTTGAAGCCAAGCTCCACTTTCATAATTGAGTTGTCTTTGAATCAGGGGTTCTTAGCCTTGGCCCTACCAACTCTTGAGGAGTAGTACAAGCCATGATCTGGTATTCCTAAGGGAGTAGTTCTCTGCATTGAAGGATGCTTGTAATGTCTTTACCTCTACCTGCTAGCTGCCAGTAATGTTACTCCAACCTCAAAAATATCCTAGGACTGGGATGTGGCTCAGGGACAGAGCTCTTTTCTAGCATGCCCAAGGCTCTCTGTTTGTATTCATTTTTATGTATTCAGTTTGGGGGCGTGGTGAGTGGGAAGACAGGTTTCAGGTGTCCTGGACTGGACTTTGAATTTATTATATAGCCAAGGAAAACCGTGTACTCTTGATCCTGATTGGAGGAGAGGCATACCCATCATGCCCAGCCTATCTTGCATTTGATTCTCCAGCACTGCAGGAAAATAGTCTCCAGACATTTGCACAGGAGTGGGCAGTGGGCATGACTCCTGCTTTTGAATCACTGACTTAAAGGGACAGAACAGAGTTTAAATTGCTTATTCCCCCACAAATATAAGCTTCTGCTGAAATGCATTCTCTATATAAAATGCTTTTTTTCTTTTTCCTATGGTGGCATCTGCAGGGCTGAATAGTTAGTGTGTAGCATGTCATCTGTTGTCAGACAGACTGGGAGTCTCTCAGTGGGAAGGCACAGAGAGATTAAGACTGGCCTGGAGGCTGGAGAGATGGCTCAGTGGTTAGCAGCACTGGCTGCTCTTCCAGAGGACCCGGGTTTGATTCCCAGTACCCACATGGCAGCTCACAACCTTCTGTAACTCTAGCCCCAGAAAATCCAGTGCCCTCTTCTGGCTTCTGAAGGCACATGTACAGGTGCACAGATGCAGGCAAAACACCTATACACATAAAAACAGAAGTTAAAAAAAAAGACTGGTTCGTATTGCCATGTTGGGGAGGCCAGATGTGGGGAGATAGGCACAAATACCATCTGAGGGTACTTTCCATCCCAGATGCGGTCTGAGGAAACAGCTGACCTGCTGGCTGAAAAGGCACAGATCACGGAGGAGGAGGCCAAGCTTCTGGCACAAAAGGCTGCAGAGGCTGAGCAAGAGATGCAGCGAATCAAGGCCACAGCCATTCGGACAGAGGAGGAGAAGCGCCTGATGGAGCAGAAGGTGCTGGAGGCTGAAGTGCTGGCGCTGAAGATGGCTGAGGAGTCAGAGAGGAGGCGAGTGGCTGTCCTGGGCCCTGGAGCCTGGTAGAGGGTTGCTTGTTTGTTCCAACCCTTCCAGAGCTGGTTGCAGCATCCTCAGACTTCTTCTCTGTTGTGGGAACAGGACTATCAGACTCCTCCTTCCTTGACAGGCTGGTGGGATGGAGGTACTGGGAAGGCATAGAACCTAGTTCTCTTGCCCAGGGAACTTTTCTGTCATGCCTCCACAGCACATCCCATCCTTCTAACAGTGAAGTTTGCAGGAGAAGAACAATAAGGGTATCCATAGACTGCTTTTAGCCAAAGAAAGGAGAAGAGGCCTTTTTGCATTTAAGAGAGGAGGGAAGCAGTGTGCTGGAGAGATGGCTCACAGGTTAAGAGCACTGGCTACTCTCCAGAGAACCTGGGTTTGATTCCCAACCAGCACCTACACGGTGACTTAAAACCACTTATAATTCCAGTTCCAGGGGATGCAACCCCCTCTGTGGCCTCCATAGGCACCAGGCATGCACATGGCACAGAAACATACATGCAGGTAGACCACCCATACATGTAATAAAATAACTTCTTTAAAGGGAAGTAGGACCAGGGCAATGGCCTAATCAGTAAAGTGCCTGCTACACAAACATGAGGAGACCTGGGTTCGCATCCCTGGCACCCATGTAAAACCTAAGCACAGTGGCGTGTATTATAGCCTTCACTCAGGAGTTGGGGGTGAAAGCAAGTCTATGGAACTCACTGGCCACCAGTCTAGTTGAATTCATGAGCTACTCATTTAGTGAGAGGCCCTCCACTAAGGTGGAGAGCAATAGAGGATTATAGCCCACATTGACCTCTGCGCCTACTCACCCACGCACACCCACAAAATCAACCTGCTTCTTTCCCTTTTGATGCAGATCGATGGCAATTATTTACTTCAAAAGGTTTTCAGGTAGTTAGGGGAGCAGTGCAGCTGTGTGTTTTGTGACCAGGTTGCTCCAGGTTGTGACCAGGTTGAAGAACAGAACTGTTGTCTGTACTCTTTAGACTATTCTAGGCTCTGGATTGTTCTAGTCCTGTAGCCTTCGGATAAACACTGGCACATTCCCCACAGCATCTGGCTTTATTGATTTAGAGCACTTGAATTTGGCTCTTAGCTACTAAGGTACATTCACTACAGTTTTTTATTACCACTTTTTCTTTTTTTTTTTTTTAATGTGCATTGGTGTTTTGCCTACATGTATGTCTGTGTGAGGGTATGATTTTGGAGTTAGAGTTGTGAGCTGTCATGTGGTTGCTGGGAATTGAACCCCGGTCCTCTGGAAGAGCAGCCAGTGCTCTAACCGCTGAGCCATCTCTCCAGTCCCTTTCACCACTTTTTGCATGTCATTCTGAGAGTATGGTTCCTTGATGCCTGTCCACCCCTGGCCCCTTTCTGTGTATGGATCATATCCCTGGGGCTGGACTCCTGTACAAGCCTTCCATGCTATACCTAACTCAGAGCAGAGTTCTGCACCAAGACACAAATGCCTTCAGTGGTGGAACTTCTTCCTGCCCAAGAAAAGTGGACAGTTGATCTACAAGTGTTTTACGGGGACATGAAGAAACAGTTCTTCCATGTTCTACCCTCTGTGGCCCAGTGTAAGGCTTGTGATGCTCTCCTTGGCCCAGCCCACTCTTCACCCAGAAACAAGCAGAGTGTCTCTGGGCCCTCCCTACCCTCCCTCCTCTCAACCTGCTTCAGAGGTGGGTTGGTTATTGTTGTTTGTTCATTTCTTTGAGACAGGGTGTTACCCTGTAGCCCTGGCTGTTCTGGAACTCACTGTGTAGACTAGGCTGGCCTCAAACTCAGAGATCTGCGTGCCTCTGCCTCATAGTGCTGGAGTTTAAAGCATGGGCTACCACACTAGATATTTTTCTTATTTTGAGAATGCATCTGCCTGTGTTGTCCAGGCTGGCCTCCAGCTCCTGGACTTATGTGATTCCCCTGCCTCAGCCTCTGGGGTAGCTGGCACCACAGGCACAAACCACTGCATTTTGCTGACTTGCAGAGCTGCCGCTTTAGTTGTTTCTCACTAGCTACCCCATATTCCAGTCTGACTTTACCATTGAGATGAACGGTACCCAGGAATACTGTTCTTACTTTAGAAGTGCTGGCTTCCTGTAAATGTCCCTGTCACATTGTCTTTGTTTGCTTTGTTAGGTGCCATGTATAGGGTTAATTCAGATCATTGCGCTGGAGGTAAGGTAAGTGTCTACTCACTCTCTCTGTCCCCTTCTGTGGAGCTGACATCTCTGTCTTTCTTTGCAGGGCCAAAGAGGCCGATCAGCTAAAGCAAGACCTTCAGGAAGCCCGAGAAGCAGAACGAAGAGCCAAGCAGAAGCTCTTGGAAATCGCCACCAAGCCCACATATCCAGTGAGCCTAGGCTCGGTCTAACAGCCTTTGGTTGCTTTGGTCTAGCAACGTCCCTAAGCCTCCCAGCCCTTTAGTTCACCTCACAGTGCCTTCAGAGTGACAGAGCAAAGCAAATAGCCTGGATAGGACCCTCCTAGTCTGCCATTTAGCCTTGGACTGACTAGTCAGTTACCTCTCTTGTTCTTAGATAACAGACCATAGAGCTGTTTCCAGCTCTGCAGTGTTTATGACTATTATAGTTTCTAGCTCAAGAGAACTTGCTGTCTAGATCCCTAATGCCAAGCTAAATGTAATCTTCAGCTGTCAGTATATGCTATGTGCCATAATATAGTTCTGTGAAGGGACTAACTTTGTACCTCAGAATGAAACACTGCTGTGCCAGAACCAGCTGCCAACCTCAGTTTGGGGACTGGGAGACTGACTTGTCCTGAATGGGGTCCCAAGATAAGTAAACATCACTTCCCTTCCTTCCTCTGCTCATTCCCCTCTGCATAGGTTTTGTTCTCTGCCCATAGAATGTCATCAATTGGAAATCTCTATCCTGACAGATATGCACTGGTGCCCAGATCACAACTCAGCTCTGGAGACAGGAAGGGCTCAGTGTGGCTGCGTTTAGCAGAGGAGCCAGATTCCCTCCTGAGCAGGGAAGAGACGATGGGATATTCTAGGCAAGGACACAGTGTATTCACAGCACAAACATATAATCCATTCACACATACGCAACAACACACACAGTCGTGTGCATGACAAACACTGTGCATTTGTGCACGTGGCACATTCACATGTTGCACAGATGTATTCAGGACACAGAGACATAAATGCCCAGGGTTTGAGTTGGGGAAATTTGAGCAGTTTGTTATTGCCATGTGTTCTTGTTATCTATTCCTGAGTAACAGATAACCCCAAACAACCATTTATTTGTCTCTGGGGCATGATGTGTTAACCAGGCTCATGTCTTCTCTCAAGATCTCTCAGATGGTCACATTCAGGTGACAGCTGGGACTGTGATAGTCTGAGGGCTCAGCTGGGCTGTGTACCTGAAGTACATGTGTTTAAAACATCTATTGGAGGAAACTATAAATTGCTCTCCCTTTGCTCTTTCCTTTAGTGTGTCCTGGAGGAGAACACACCAGTTCCTTAATCACATCACGCCCTGTGGGTGGATTGTAATGCAGCTAGCCAGTCCCTATAGATAGGTATTTAGTATGTTTTCTGTAGCAATTTTGAACACAACTGCACTGAACATCCCCGAACACACATCTTTGCACACTTATGTGACAATATTGGTAGAATCAGTTCTTGTAAGTAGAACCCTAAGGTCAGATGTTCAGTTGTGATGTTCGCCAAAGAGGTTATGCTAGTTTCTGCTCTCCCCAGAAGGGTAACAGCTAGTGTTCTTCCTTTCTGGAAATTTTTTTGAAGTATAAGATAAGTAGATATGCCTAAATTATAACTATCCAGCCTGATGAATTTTCACAGACCAGACTCTCATATACCCAGCATTCAGCCCTGAAAACAGTATATGTAGGGCCCAGATGTTCCTGCTCAGAGCTACATTTGACACTCTCCACATGTCCTGCCTTAGACCTCATCACCATAAATAAAGTTCCGAGATTCTGTTCCTTCCAAACACTGTTCCAGACCCGGTAAAAGATCCAAGGATGAAAAAGACAGAGTGCCCTCAGGAAGTTTGTAGACATAGAAAGAAAAAGACATAACCACGAGGGAACTTTGCAGCATGGGATTGAGGGACAGACCTGTTGCGGCACCGTGCACACCACACTAAAGAACTGCAAAGGGAAAGAGTAGCCATTTTGCCAAGACGAGTCTCGAAGGGCTTTGGTGAGAGACTGAAGGAGTTGAGAGCCTTGAACAGGAATGGAGACCTTGCTAGACACCATGACATGTGCCTGTAATCCTAGTGCTCAGGAGGCTGGGCAGGAGGCTCACCAGTTTGAGACCAACTTGGGCTATGTGGTGAGGTCCTATCTCAGAAACAACAAAAGGCTGGGGCTGGGGCTTAGTGTAGAGTGTCTACCTAACACGCATGTCCCTAGGACCACGGAAAATGACAGGGAAAGAGGAAGAGAGAGGAGAGCCGCAGGCAGGGAAAGAAAGGACACATGCAGAAGTACACCAATGGGAAATTGGCATGGCCCCAGGGACAATAAGCTGTACTCTTTATGATTTAGCAGGACAAATAATGGGGGACACTGGAAAGGTAGATAGGGGCTGTATGTATGATAGGTGACCTTTTGTTCTGGGATGAAAAGGTCCTGAAAACAAGTCTAATGACTTCTCCTTACTTTATTTCAAGCCCTCCTCTGGCTCTGTCTTCTGAATCTAAGCCCCTAACATCCAAGCAAAGCCTTTCTGGTCCAAAGCCAGTCTCTTACCAGCCTCCCCACAGAGCACTACAGATGCCCAGTGCTCTTGCTGGACCCGCTCCACCTACCACTCTGCCTCTTGCCTGGTACCTTTCTTTGCCTTATTCACTGATCCCCATGGAAGCAGTACCCTAGCGACCCCCTCCAGCCTCCTAAGCCTCTGTTCCTGCCCTGGCTAGTGTTCACCTTACTAAACAGTGAGGATTTGCAGACATCTGCTTCCTGAACAAGACTTTCATGTGCTTAGAGCCAGGGAGCCTGTCTTCTCTGTGTCCAGCTCGTAGCCCCATCCCTGGGAGTTTCCTACATGACAAGCTGAGTGTAAGTTTGTATTTGATTCAAGTGATCGTGGAAATGATGAGGTTTGAGGAGAAGAGAGTAGCTTGTCTGAATGTGGGTGCTTTGGGACCACTTACCTGGCAGTACTGAGTGTAGAGGGCTTTATCCTGTGTGATTTAAACCTCCTAATCTGACTTTCTTTCGGGCAGCCCATGAACCCAGTCCCAGCACCACTGCCTCCTGACATACCAAGCTTCAACGTCATTGGTGACAGCCTGTCATTTGACTTCAAGGATACTGACATGAAGCGACTTTCCATGGAGATAGAGAAAGAAAAGTATGTACCCTCTGTGGCCTGCTTGGGGCACTCATGAACATGAGAGAGTGGATTTGGCCTGGGGTCACCACCGCAGCCAGTCATTACCCCTGCACCCACTAGAGAACGAATTTCCTAATTAGAAATTAAAGATAGCAGATCAGGACAGCAGTCAGTGTACCAGGATAAAATAACACTTGACAGGGGACCTGGAATTATAGTGGTTCAAACCTTGACTGAAGACTAGGACTGGGCACTGTTGTTCACATAGTACTAAACAAGTTTTCTACCAGTCATGTTCATCGCGGAGGCCCTATGTCTGGAACAAAGGTGAACAAAACAAAACAAAACAAAACAAAACAGGTTTCTAGGCCGAGCAAAGCCTGGGCCCAGGTGGAACCAGTACCCCTATGCTGGCAACCCACCAGATCCCAGCCACTTCCGTCTGGTGTCCTCCACCTCCTCTTTGTGGTCAGTGGAAGTGGAGCAGAGATGGAGAGGAGTCCCAGTGTAGACGAAATCTAAGTAGGATTCCTCACAGTCCTCGAGCCAGAAGTTAATTGGTTAATAGTGCCACAGCTGGCAGAGGACAATCATGGAGGCCCTATGGATTGAGCACCTGTGAGGCTGGGCTTTTTAGTGTTTGTCTCATTTAATTCACACTAATTAACAAACATCCCACTGGCGTCAAAGGCAGGATTTAGGGACCGGGTGTATAGTTTAGTTGGTAGAGTGCTTGC
>CABHPH010132180.1:0-46613 GCA_902168325.1 Peromyscus nudipes | reverse complement strand
AAGAAGAAGAAGAAGAAGAAGAAGAAGAAGAAGAAGAAGAAGAAGAAGAAGAAATCAGCTAAACACGAAAGACAGTGATGTAGGAAACAGAAGACACAAATCTAGACCAGCTAGAAATGTTATGTGAAAAATAATAGCAAAATGATAGAAACAGGTCATTATTAGTCAAATAATTTTTATCTATTATTAATAAGATAATAGATGCATTCTATATATTATATATCATAAAACAATTTTTCTGGCTTTCCTTTTTCTATGTATTCCTTAAATTTATTTTATTTTATTTGTATGAATATTTTGCTTCCTTGTATGTCTGTGCATCTCTTGGAAGCCTGTTGCCTAAAAGGACTCAGAAGAAAGCAGTGGATCCCCTGGAACTAGTGTTACAGATATCTGTGAGTCAACATGTGAGTGCTAGTAACTGAACCCATAGTTGGTAGAAAGTTCAAAATTGCATTTATAAGGTGTTATTGTGGACAGAACTGGATAAATTAGTTAGTTTCTGGTGGAAATAATGAGATTTGTAAATTTGTAAAAACTATGCTCTAACCACCTGTCTCCTGTAAGGGACTCAAATAGAGACTTTAGATGGAAAGGCAAATAGATTAACAGTGAAAATGTGGAGGGGAGATATTTCATTTGTATAGTTGTTTATGAAATGCACTCCCTTTGTTTCCCTTCTAGATTTTTATTCTTTTAATTGATTTCTTATATTTGGTTGATAGGAGGTTGAGCCTACATCAGGGATTGGTTCACTTTGAATATATATCTTGTCACTTTGTATTTTGTCCCTTGACCATCTCCCTCTCCCCATCTTCTTTCTTCTTTCTTTTCCCTTGCTACCACGAGACAAGCAGCTTTCCTCTGTCTTATCTATTTATAAAAATACTTCCGTTTTCTAGTTATTTGTGAACAGATCAGCAATAAACATGACTGAGCAAGTATCTGTGGAGTATGAAGTTGAGTCCCTTGGGCATATGCCAAGGAGTGGTATAGTTGGGTCAGATGGTGAATTTATTTATAGGTTTTTGAGGGTTCTCCATACTGATTTCCATGATGGCTGTGCCAATTTGCATTCCCACCTACAGTGAATGAGGATTCCCTTTTCCCCAAATCATCTCCAACATTTGTTGTCAGTTATTTTGTTGACCTTTGCCATTCTGACAGGGGTAAAGATGAAAACTCAAGGTTGTTTTGATTTATGTTCCCCTACGTGCTAGGGATAATGAACATTTTTTGAGATATTTCTAAGCCATCTTCACTTCCTCTTTTAAAAATGCAGAAATTGATGAATTTGTAATGAAAACGTAGTATATATACTATTCTAAATAGTATTTACCCTTATATCCACAAAAAAGTGTAGTCCTCATCCATCAAGGAAATTTTGCTTCTTAATAGATGGGGATCATTACAGAAAACCACAAGTGATCAAACTGTAAGGCTGTGGAGAGCCCAATCACAACTTATACATCTACAACATAACTCCTATACCTAAGGCTCAGGGAACATTGTGGAAGACTGGGGTGGAAGATTGTACGAGCCAGAGGAACAGGAGATGTGCTGTGAGATTGTGTCTCCTAGACCTGTCAGAAGTTACACCCATGAAGTCTCACCAGGATGACCTCCTAAACCACCTGAAGAAAGACAACAGCAATAGACACGCTAATGTGAAAGGGCAAAGGCTCACAAGGCTTCCGCCCTAGACAAAGCACTACAGGCAACTCAGAAATGCCAAGAGTAGGAGAATCATCTTCCTCAGAGAAGAACGCACTAACTGGTTATCCAATACGAAATGGTTAGCCCTGAAAACATACATACAAATAACATTATTTGAACTGAGTGCTGGGTGTGTATGTGTACGAATACACACATACATATGTAACAATTAAAGAAAAAAGAAACCATGAGTTGGAAAGAGAATAAGGGAATGGGAATCTATGAGGAGGGTTAGAGGGAGGAAAGAAAAGGAGGAAAATTATTGTCTTAATTACTGTTCTGTTGCTAGGAAGAAACACCATGACCAAGGCAATTTATGGAGAAAGCACTTAATTCAGGGCTTGCTTACATTTTCAGAGGGTGTGGTGATATTTTATTTGTGCTGAAATGTGATATTTGTATGTTAATAAATAAAGTTGCCTGGAGATCAGAGGTCAAATAGCCATAAAACAGAAGTCAGGCGGTGGTAGCACATGCCCTTAATCTGATCACATGACAGGCAGAGTCTCTGTGTCATCAAAGACACAGCCAAGCATAGTGACATGAGCCTTTAATCCCAATACCAACCATAGAGACCTGGAGGTCTGTATAGACAGGCAGTGACAAAGAAGTCATGTGGCTGGGCTTAGAGCCAATGAGAAGGCAGAACAGGAAGGCAATAAAAGCATGGGTTAGACTGGAAGAAGCTCTCTGTGGAAGCTACTGCTGGTGGTAAGCTAAAGCTAGTCATAGCTATTGCTCTGATCTCTTTGGCTATTACCTCTGTATTTGGCTTTGTGTTTCTTATTTAATAAGACTGTTTAGATATTCGTCTACAAGAGGGCAAGTACATGATCATCATGGCTGGAAGCAGACAGGAATAGCAATGGAACAGTAGCTGAGAGCTTTGCATCTTGATCTACAAGCATGAGCATCAGGGAGGGATATCAAAGTGTTCTTCAGGACTATAACTCCCTCCAACTTCGTTGACTGCAACACATTTCTGTCTTAGGCTAGTTCTACTCCCTGCTAACAGCTCTCCCTGGCATGTATCCCATGGTTCTGGCATCTCCAACATCTTGGCGTCTCTAACACAATCCAGACTTCATTTTCACAATACAATGGCCTCTCTAGGCCTCTGTGCAGGGACTCCCTTGCCACATACCTGGTCTCAGCTGATGAAGGGAAGCCATTGAGGAAGATGCCACAATCTCTTTCCTATATTCTTCTTGACACTAAAGCCAGAACCAGATGGTTGAAGCTGCCAAGTTCCTTTGCTTGCTGGGGCTGAAACCTGGCCCCCTTCTTAAATTATATTTGCATAAAATTTCCTTTGTTGTTTGGGCCTAGGAAATCCCTCAAGCCTCTTTCCGTCACAGGTTGCAGAATTAGTTAGGTAAAGTCTTTCCCTGAGGTTACTGCATCCTTTATTCCACTTAGCATCAGGCTTTTCTTTAAACTTCTCATCACCTTGGGCATAAGACTTGACTCCCACATTACATTTCTTGGTGTTTCTTTTCTCCTCAAAGTGTATATTTTGCATCTCTTTTTGCCCTTCTTGCTCCCTTTCTTTGTAGACCTGCATAAGAGTGACCACTAATAACCATGTGACCTAGTCAATTATAGGCTATCTTGAAATCTACTCTGCCAGTGGCATTAATTCAAAACTCTTCAGTTTATCCCTGGGCAGATTTTTAGGACCAGGCCAGCAGCCCCATTATTTGTCAGAATATCATAAGAATAGTCTCTAAGACAGCCAACAAGATTCTTTCCTTCTGAAACCTCCTGAGTGGGGCCTACATAGTCCATATCACCCTCAGCACTACTGTTTTTCATGTTCCTTTTAGGATGGTCCATCAGTCTGCTTACAGCACTAAACTGCTTTTTTAATCAAAAGTCTCAAAGTCCACATTCTCCCAACAATAGCATCATCAGTCCTGACACAACAAGACCCCACTCCTGGTATCAGCTTCTGTCTTAGTTACTGTTCTGTTGCTGGGAAGAGACATCATGACCAAGGCAACTTATAAGATAAATATTTTAGGAACCAAGCCTTCAAACATATAAGATGATGAGGGTCATTCTCATCCAAACCACTGTAATAGTGTAATTGTATTCTAATACTAAATAATAAGAAATTTATATTTTTGAAAGTTTAAGAAAAAGATTTCTACTTTTACATAAGCCTATTAGCAACAGGGACAGAAAACCACAGACTGAACCTCTGAAACAATAAACTGATATAAATCTTCCCTATTGTCTTAGTCAATGTTCTATTGCTGTGAATATATGCCATGACCACAGCAACTGTTACAAAAGAAAAATATTTAATTGGGGCTGCCTTATAGTTCAGAGGTTTAGTCCACTTTCATTGTGGTGGGAAGCATTGTGGTATATAGGCCGACAGGGAGTTGGAGAGGTAGCTGAGAAGTCTACATCCGGATCTGAAGAGAGCAAGAAGAGAGAGTGAGCCACTGGGTCTGGCTTGAGCTTCTGAAACCTCAAAGCCCACCCCCAGTGACACACGTCCTCCAATAGGCCACATGTACTCCAACAAGGCCAAGTCTAGTCCTTTCAAATAATGCCACTCCCTATGAGTCTATGGGAGTCATTTTCATTCAAATCACCACACCTGCTATTAGTTTTCACAGTGGAATTAGGTGATCAATATACCATAGAAAGAGAAGCTAAAAGAGTATCAGTGTGGTGATATTATGTTCCCCAAAATATTGTGCACCCTAATAAACTTATCTGAGGTCAGAGAACAGAACAGCCACTAGATATAGAGGCCAGAAAATGGTGGCTAAAACATCTTTATTGCTAGCATTCCAAAGGCAGAGATCCATCAGTATCTCTGTGAGTTCAAAGCCACACTGGAAACAGCCAGGCATGGTAACAAGAGCCTTTAATCCCAGGAAGTGAGTCTTTAATCCCAGGAAGGAAGAAGAAAGGTAGTTAAGGCGTGGGGACAAGGAACTAGAACCTGGTTAAGCTTTTAGGCTTTTGAGCAGCACAGTTCAGCTGAGACCCATTTGGATGAGGACTCAGAGGCTTCCAGTCTGAGGAAACAGGATCAGCTGAGGAACTGCCGAGGTGAGGAAGCTGTGGCCTGTTCTGCTTCTCTGATCTTCCAGCATTCACCCCAATACCTGGCTCTGGGTTTGATTCAATTAATAAGACAGTTAAAGATTTGTGCTACATATCAGAAAAGAAATTGAAATTTATATTTAAAATATTTACCACTGAGAAAGGATTCATATGTTGAAATCTGAGTTTTGTAGCACTGTTAACAATCATACAAATAAGTGTGTTTATACCATCATTTCTCATAATAGCTAAGACACTGAAGCAACCAAGGTTTCTACTGAAGGATGAATGTGTCAGTAGAATATGGAATTTTTTAGGGAGACTCTTGCCTTATAAAAGGAAATTCAGGTATGTACTGATCATAGATAGGATTTTAAGAATAAAATAAACTAATAATGGATTATGTGTGCAATTCTATCAAAATGAGATACATAGAGCAGTAACATGCAGTTAGGCAAAAAGAAGAATGGCAATTGTTAGCTACCAAAAGGAGAAAGAATAGCGAGTTGTTGTTGAATGGGCACAGGAATTTAGTTTTACAAGATCAAAAGGCTATAATGATGGATGGTAGAGATGGCTGCTTCATGGATGAATTTAAATCCCCAGAGTATAGTATAAATTTGCCCTCCAAATTCATGTTGTAATAATAGGACCAAGTGGGGTGATCAGGTCATTGGGCTTCCTGCTTCCTGAACACAATTAAGATCTTTACAAAAGAGGCTTCACCTGGAGTTTGGCCTTTTTGTTCTTCTGCTCTTCACTGTATGAAGACACAGAATCTTTCCCCTTTCTTTGTCTTTGCATTCTGTCTACCATGTGAGGGTACAGGAAGAGCCTTAAGAAAGAACCAATGTGACTCATTGATCTTGGACTTCTGTATCTCTAAAACTGTAAGGTATTTTGCTAGAGTAACACAAAGGTATAAAACTGAAGTGTACATGTCATACGATTATAAGATGATAAACTTTGTTATGCACATTTACCTCAAAGACATTTTGAAAATATAAATATGTAGTCTGAAAAAAATGTTTTCAACTGTTATTTACAATATATATAAAATATTCTGTATGTGGAATAAAATAAAATTAATTTGGACTTTTTTTTTAACATTGATAACAGAAAAATCAAAATTGCACATATAGCTAGTGTTAGATTAAAGCCAGTCATTTAGATGCAGAATTAAAGGAATTCTCTTTGGCTCTAGCTTTTGCATCACTGGCCTTTTAATGAGGCTATGGTTCCACAATCATTCAGTTTTCTATAAACTCCCTGTTCCATGATATGAAGTGCTGATGAAGTTTCAGACTGCTAAGTACCTTTGTATCTTAGATGGAAATCTATTCTGAATTTCCTTGACAAAATCCTAAATATATTTCAACAGCTTGTTTGCTGTTTCTGCTCCTTTACCTATATGTATGTTAAAAGTTATCCTTATTAAACTATGTTGCAATCACTAGTATACTTTTATCCACTATAACAAATGGTGAGTTCTTCCACAATCTCTAGAGTGACTATATTGAGTAAAATGATACACAGAAAATTGTAAGCCCAAAGTATTTGGTTTGAATTATGCCCCTATCACTGAATGTATGTGTGAATTTTAAAATGTTATTTGAATATTAAAATGAGATTATGCAAAGTCCTTATTTATTCATTGCACGTCATTTCATAGACCTTTTTTTTTTTAAAAAAAAAAAAGCACACTTATTTAGCACTGTTGCCATTCAATTTTTTAGTAGAAAAATAAAGAGGTGTTTCTAGATTCTCATCTAAGGTTAATGAGAGATTTCCATGTAAAGGAGTTGCTGAGCTTCACACAATTTAATAATTCAAGGAGCACAATGTGACATTACTACATTTTTATATGCTTAAATTACAACGTATCTCTTAATTACTTAATTCATTATTATTAAACAACAGTGTTAGTAAGGCCAAGTGAAAAATAGTGTACTCTCTCCCTAGCATATTTAGGAAGATGAGAAAATGAAAGGAAGGCATGGTGGGGTTCCTTTTAAAGACTGATCATTTTCCCAGAACTTTTCCTACGCGGTAGAGGTTTCAGATATCAAAGGCTGTTTTCCATGGCAGGAAGACTGGAGTGCATCTGAGGGCTTCCAAGGTGGTGGGGAATGCCCAACACACTCACAGAGGACCACTAATGAACTGACGTCATGGCAGCAAACGTTAAAGCCATGTTGGAGGCATGTATGGGAAAGCCCATAATTCTTTTGTTCTTTTAAGATGAAATATGAGAGAATGTGAATAGGAGGTAAAAAATAAACAATAAGATAATCATGTAAACCACAACCAAAATTGCTCACCCACATCAAAACCATATATTTTGAATGCGAGGCCTCTAAATGAATATTTGTAAGTATTCTTAAACCTCTGTCCCATTGCATTTGAAAAATACATTTTAAATTAGTTATTACTCCCTCTTTCCATCCTTATAAGCATCTAATTTCTTGTAAAACAAGTCAAGTAGTTGTGATAAGACAATTTTCAAACATTTGAATTAAAATAACGAGGTAAACAGGCATCTGAAATTTTAGAGTTAATTCTGACGGCTTAAATCATGTTTTGAAAACATTGTATTTTGTTCTTTATACTAATTTGTGACTTCCTGCTTCAACAACAACAAAAAGTGTCTTTAAAGGGACAAAAACCATGTTTCTCTGACATCAAAACGTGCTTGCAAAATATTGTTTTCCTGAATTAGCTGAAATGAATGAAAGACACAAGGATTATATTTCTGTTTAACTTCATAGGAGCTTGAATGTGAGAAAACAAAGAGTGCTTTGGGCTAAATCGGCTTGCGATCCCATGTAACCCACCCTTGTGAGAACAAGCCACACAGCTCTTGTGCAGGAAGTTTGTCAAGTACAGTTTCATCGACTGTCTTGTTCTGCTCGCCTGAGTCCTTCTCTCGCTGATGTCATGACTGTAGAGAACCAGAGAAGAATATACAAACAACCTATAATATGGGGAAATTGATTCATTTGGCATGATTTCCTCTGCTAATCACCAACCCAGAGGCGCAATATTAAGCTTAGTAATTCATAAAAGTGATTTGGAACATGTTAGGCCTTTAGACTCTTACATATACGAATTTAATGAGAAATCCATCAGCTTGCCAACAATTTTTCTCTAGTAATGACTGACAAGGTATTTTCTGTTTATTTAAATTTCAGGCCATGGGAGATACTTTAGAAGCAAAATTGTAGAGAGAAAAATTAATCACTTTACTTATAAAGGTCAGTGAAGCATACCACATACTCATAGGTATGATTTCATCATGGAGGCACACTTACAATTGTCCTTTCCACACCTCTACACTTTTATTTGCCACCTGCTGTTTCCTATTCCTCTGGCTGAAGAGAATCTTTGTCTAGATTTGTAGAACCAAGATGGCCTACAGAACACCCTTCTTTAGTAACTAGCCAGAGAATGTCCAAGTCCTTGCAATCCAATGCAACGTTCATACATTCACTATCTGATGAAATCACCACCCAGTCTGCCTGCCTCTTTTAACCCTGAAACACAATTTCCAAATCTGAATCAGAGAAGATGAAGCTTTGAAGAGGAACGAGTCTCTCTGTCTTCTTCCAAGCTGGCCTAGAATAAATCTGAGTCTATCCTACAAAAACTTGTCTCCCAAATACTAATATTCAAGTTAGTATTTTGAATCTAGGATAGTTGGATCTAGTATCAAAATCTCATTTTTTTGGAGTGTGGACAACCTATTGCTGGTAATAAGTTATCAAAAGTATAGCTTCAAAATTTGTCTGTTCTTTTAATATTGTAAAATCCCATTTAGAAACTCAAAAGTCACTTTTTTTTCTGGTTAGACAATAAACATGGGTTCATCAGTTAATAGAGGATAAAATTAACATTCCATTTGTATGTAAACATTATGAAAGTTTTATGCAGAACAATTAAAGTAGATTAGTATCTTTCTCTGGGCACAAAATTCAACTCCAAATGGATCTAGGACCAAAAAACAAAAACAAAAACAAACAAACAAATAAAAAACCCTGATAAATGCATCTATTGGAGGAGGAAGTAGAGCACATGCTTCAATATTTAGGCACAGAGAAGCTCTTTCTAAATAGACCCAGGTGTTAAGACCAACAACTGACAAATGAGACAAGGAACTAAAATAATTCTGTACAGCAAAGGACACCATCATTCAGGCAAAGAGGCAGTATATACAGACGGAAAAAACTGGCTGCACATGTGACAGAGGGTTATTGTTTAGAATACACAGAGAGCTCAAGAAAACTAAACACCAAGAAAAAAAGCCATGTTTAAAAATGGAAATGGAACTAAAATGAGAGTTCTCAAAAGAAAAAAAACACAAATATCTGAGAATTACCATTTAAAATATTCAATATACCAAACCATCAAGGAAATGCAATATACTTCAAGATTTTATCTTACCCCAGTCAGAATAACTAAGGTTAAAAAAAAATGACAACTAATGATGACATGGATGTGGGGAAGGGGAAACACTCACTCACTGTTGGTTGGGGTGCAAAATTGAGAGGAAATCAATGTGGTGGTTATATACCTGCTCAGTCTGCATGTTACTTGTATGTATGCTTTCAGGGATGATCATTTGAGATTGTATAACCAATTGGTGTGTACTAAAGTCTTTAAAAGAAGACATGGAAATGTACTACTATAGAAGCCTTCTAAAATAGATACTTAAAGAGTTTAAATGGAGTTACCTTATAACGGGAAGACAACGCCTGTCATAATAATAAAAGTTATCAGACAAAAAGCCCAGTGACAGATAGGATACCACTTCTCAAGCTATTTGTCAGTGCTGTCCCATAGACTGCCCCCCCCCAAGACATTACAGACTATTATCATTACTCTTGATTGTGCTCCAGAACTTGATGACAAGACCTTATTGCTGAAGACACTACACACTTGAGTCATAGAAAACAGAGAAATCAAGATGTTACTGCTCTGGAAGCTTCATCTCCAGTGGCAAATTTTCATAGTGATGGATGGTTCTATGCATGCTATGAGGGGAGAAAAGTAATCAACAGTCTTATCCAGCTGTGCACCCTGTGAGCTGTGATAATGTGTGGCCTGGCAAGATATGCCCATTGGTGCAACAATGTCATGAGTTTTATGGGAGAAACCAATTTGATTAGATGAAACATAGGTCTGATATCATTTATTGGGCCCAAACCCTGTGAGCAAATAATAGGCCCTAGGGAAGATTTTAATCCTATTACTATGTCAAATGGATAAAATAATAAGCTGGTCCCTAAGTTCTTACCTTTACACTCATAAATTAGACCATTTTTCAGGCCTAATCTGAAAAGTTTCTTCTTGCAGTAGATAGTGATTAATATACACACTCACAACTAATTGGCCCCCATTCAGAGAATAAGACACTGTGGCATACTCAGCTCTAAATAGGACATTTGTATTACACCCCAAACCCCAAACTTAAGGATCACTGCGGAAGAGCAGGCAAATTTTTTAAGTGCTAGGGGAAATAGACATATGCAACAAAACAGTATTTGTTAGACATGACATGGTTATTGCATACTTGAATTCCCAGGGGCTAGGACTGTGTGCATGAGACCTGGTCAAGATTTAGATAGCCAAAATCTCAGCATGGAGGTAGGGATTGTTCATTAACTCCCACCCGTAGCTGAGAAGACATTGGCAAATGATGGCTGGGAGACAGGAGAAGGGGAGGTCCGTTTTCCTTAGGCATGTGGTTCAAGAGGCTACCACCCATGGTCTAGTAGATGGTCACATACTAATGCACACTTCATTTAGTCTAAAATTGGAGTGGAAGTCATTCAGAAATCTCAATGTACTTATGAGACCAAGTCAATAAAGACTTTAAAGATTTTTTCTGACTCACACAAAGGTTTTGCTAAACCAATGGTGTGAGACAGAGATCATATTCTTTTTATAAAGTGCTATTTAGTTCCTATTCAGTGGCAAGGTCATCTCAGTCAGTGTTCTAGTGCTGCAAACAGACACCATGACCATGGTAACTAGTGCAAAAGAAAGCATTTAAATGGGGCTTGCTTACAGTTTCAGAGGTGTAGTCCATTGCTGTCATGGTGGGGAGCAAGGCAGCATGTAGATGATATGGTACTGGAGAAGCAGCTGAGAATTCTATATCTGGATCCATATGCAGCAGGGAGAAAGGGAGGGAGAAGGGGAGGGGAAGAGGGAGAGAAGGAGAGAGAGAGAGGGTGAAGGGGAGAGAGAGAGAGAGACTGGGCCTGGCTTTGGCTCTTGAAACCTCAAAGTCCATCCCCAGTGACACACTGCCTCCAAGAAGGCCACACCTCCTAATCCTTCCCAAGTAGTGCCACACCCTGATGACCAAGCATTCAAATATATGAACCTATGGGGGTCATTCTCAGTCAAACCACTACTGAGGTAGAAAATAAAATGTATTTTCATTAAATTGTAATCTTAATATTTGTTAATAGCCATTAGTGACTATCCTATTGGAAAAATTCATTTACATAAAAAAATCAAGTATAGTGTGAGGTAACATTATGAATCTTTTAGATAAAACTTATTGTAATATCAAATCATTCATTTCAACTGACAGCACAGGTGGCTATTTGAGGAAGCTTATATTTTTATTTATATTTTAAGAATAACCTTGCTCCTTAATGCTATTCCGTATGTTTCTGTGAATATGTGTGAATAACTTAGATTTTTGTGCACTTCAATCACATATTGGTCATAATCTGAGGTAATATGACCCAACTTTTCCTTTCTTTATTTTTTTATACTTCTCTGCCCCCTCTTTTTTTTCTTTTGGAGTATTAATTACCCATCCCCCTCACCTCCTGCCACCATCCCAGGCTGACCTCGAACTTAGAATCCACATATCTCAGCATTCTACAGGCTGGAATTACAGGCTTGTGTCAGCGTAACTCATCTTTTCTGCATGTAATAATACCACTAACTCTGTGAGGTCTTAACTCACTGACATTTATCCCAAGATTTGTGTCAAACATGAGTCTTTTCTAAGTCAACCCAACATAGTAGGGGTTTGTAAGGCCATTTTAAAACACCCAGTACATGTACTCCCTCTTCACCAGTTACATGCTTATTGTTGGGCTTCAGTGTTAGATTCTCTGATGTGCAAGGGGGCTATACCTCTGTCTTGTCAGCCTAATTAGTGATCTAAAACATGCTAGTTGGCTGTAATTATTGCAATTGCTCACATATATTATTAAGAGCTTCTTGTATATAAGAATGACACTAAATACTACCTTTAGATTATCTAATTTAATCATCATTACTGCTCATTTTAATTTTATTTTTATTTTCATTAAAGAAAAGGAGACATATTAAGTAATATTTTCTTTTCCTAAAATAATAATGAAATCTGCAACCAATTAGAAAACTCAACTTAAAATTAGGTATATCGTTATTTGAAGGCAGCTAAAATGCAATCATTAAAAACATAAAGTTTCCTTCTACCAGAGGGTTAAATGTGAGAAAACCCATTCTAGTTGTTGTATAATTGGAAAATAATGTTCTCGGTTATCTAGTTCACAAATTAACACATATGCAAACCTTAGTGTCCTCATTTGATTCCTAATGTGGAAACCATTTCTGCTGTTTGCTATTTGGAGGGATGTGTTTTTATTTTTTATTTTCTTTTTTTGAGACAGGGTCTCTCTACATAGCCTGGCTGTCCTGGAACTCACTATGCAGACTAGGCTGGCTTTGAACTCACAGAGATCTACCTGCCTCTGCCTCCCAAGTGCTGGGATTAAAGTCCACTCCCAGCAATGGACATATATTTAAATTAATCATTAAATACATAGTCTTCACATACATATATTGTCACAGTATCACCACTAATTATGAGTATTCTGCCGCTTGTGCTCAGGCTTTGATGACAAAGGGTGAGCAATTTTGTTGTTAATATACAAATATTTTCCATAGTTCTGGATATAGCTTTAAACATGCATGACCAAGCTGGCAGGCTTTTATGTGTAATAGGAGAGACATCTCCTTTGTCTGGTGAGCCCCTCTGACTCTCACACATACCTGTAACATATCTACAGTCAAAGACCCAGATCCAGTCACACAGCTCCTATGCTGGCTCAGTGAGTGGCAGGCTGAATTTCCCATCAGATACACAATCAAAGAAAGATGTCCACATGCCCGGCCACATCATAAAACACAAACAATATGCAAGGCAAACACAATATGTCCTGTCTCAGACCCACCTATCCTTTGGCAATGTTCTTCAATGAGATTTATCTTAATGAACTTCAGGACACAGAATTAAAAAGAACAATCATATCTTTATCAAGTAAATCAAGGAGTTTAGAGAAGACATGAAAAATAAAGCTCAGTAGACTTACAGACGATCACAATGAATGCCGGAAATATATGGTGGAATGGACTGATCAGACAATTCAGGATTTGCAAACTGAATTCAGTAAAGATAGAAATATTGGAGAGAGCTCAAGCTAAAATTAAGATGGAATTGAAAAACTTAATAAGGAAACTCAAGGGAAGCCCTTTGGGTAAAATATATGAAATAGAAGATAGAATACAAAGAGCTGAAGTTAAAGCAAAGGAATTGGACAACCGAAGCAAAGACTATAAAAATTAAAAAATACATATTAAAGGAACATATTAAGAACTGTGAGATACTTTGAAAGACCAAATCATCAAATTATAGCGTAGATCAGCAATTCTCAACTTGAGAGTTATGACCCCTTTGGGGGTCATATATCAGATTTACCACATATCAGATATTTACATTAAGATTTATAATGGTAGAAAAATTACAGTTATGAAGTAGAGATGAAATAAGATTATGGCTGGGGGTTAGCACAACATGAGGAACTGTATTAAAGGGTCGCAACATTAGGAAGATTGAGAAGCACTGGCATAAACAAAGGAGAAGAATGCCATGGCAGTCAATGATATAGATGAGATCTTCAATGAGCTCATACAAGAAAACATCTCCAAATTAAAGAATGACACATCTCTACAGATACAGAGAGCACACCAAAAACCAAATACATAGGATTGGGTAAGAGGCTCTCCATTGCATATTACAGTTAAAACATTAACAATACAAAGAGAGTATACTGAATGTATCAAGAGAGAAACCACAGGTCACATGGCAGGAAAACCCATCAAAAATAACAGTTGAGGAAAGCTGAGAATAGGAGAGGTGGCATTCTCCAGGGAATAACACTCCAATTAGTTATCCAGTGTCAAACAGTCAGCCCTGAAAACATACACACAGGTAGCATTAAACAGACTGATCAGGTTATATTTAGGGCTATATATGTATATACATATATGCATGCAATAACAGTAAGGAAAGGTCATAAATATGAAAAGGCATGGGGAGGATTATATGGGAGAATTTGGAGGGAGGAAAGGGAATGGAGAAATGTTGTAATTAAATTAGAATATCAAAAAGCCCAACTCATTTCTCACTGGAAAATTTAAATGTCAGAAGAGTCTGGAGCAATGTACTTAAAGGTCTATAGCACCATGACTGCCAACCTATACTGCTGTACCCAGCAAAACTATGTATCATAGGTGAAGGAAAAAGAAAACTTACATGCGGTAAACAGGATAAAATAATTCATGTCAGCCAAAATATTCCTACAGAGAATACTAGGAGTGATACTTCAGAGTAAGGACAGGAATATGTCTACCCAAAGCCGAGACAATATAGAAAGGAAATAAATAGAACTATAATTACTGAAACACAAAGTAAGAATAAGAACATATATAGCAAAACAACAACACACGGCCTTTAACACACACCTTTCAATGATAATTGTAAATATTAATGGGTTTATCTTGCCAATCAAGACACAGGTTAGCTGAATGGATTAAGAAACAAATCCATCTGTCTTCTGTTCATGAGAAACTCACATTATATTCAAGATAGGAGCCACCTTAAAATAAAAGAATGGAAAAAAGTATTCCTCAGCCATGCGGTCGTGGCACATGCCTTTAATCCCAGCACCTGGCAGGCAGAGCTAGGCACATCTCTGTGAGTCTGAGACCAGCCTGGTCTACAGAATGAGATCCAAGACAGGCACCAAAACTACCCAGGGAAATCTTGTCTCGAAAAACCAATATATATATGTGTGTGTGTGTGTGTGTGTGTGTGTGTGTGTGTGTGTGTGTGTGTGTAGTTGCTATCAGGAAACAAACAGGAGTCCCTATCCTAGTATCTGACAAAGTAGCAAACAAACTAAAACTAAGCAGTGGAGATAAAGAAGGGCACTTCATTACCCGCCCCCCCCACATCCAGTTTGCTCATGTAGATCTCATCCATTTCTCTGTCTTTGGGCAATCCCTGTGTCTTTCTTAGGTTCCTGTTTTCTAGGTAGCCTCCCTGGAGTTGTGAGTAGCAGTCTAGTCATCCTTTGTTTTACATCTAGTATCCTCCTATGAGTGAGTACATACCATGTTTGTCTTTCTGAGTCTGGGTTACCTTACTCAGGATGATTTTTTCTAGATCCATCCATTTGTACTCCATTGTGTATATGTACCATATTTTATTTATCCATTCTTCAGATGAAGGGCATCTAGGTTGTTTCCAGGTTCTGGCTATTACAAACAATGTTGCTATGAACATAGCTGAGCATGTGCCCTTGTGGTATGACTGAATCTACCAGGTTGAGCTGAATTCCCAGGGGAGTCCTTGCCCTGGAGGAGATGGGAATGGGGGGTGGGCTTGGGGGAGGGTGGGGGGGTGAGGGGGTGAGAGGAGGGAGGACAGGGGAATCCGTGGCTGATATGTAAAATTAAATCAAATTATAAAATTAAAACAATTAAAAGTGGGAATCTAAAGTTAAAAAAAGGGCACTTCAAATAAAGAGAACAATTAATCAATAAGACATTACTGCTCCTAAGCATATATGCATTGATTTCTGGCCCACACTTTTTAATACAAAGTGTGTTAGCAGACTTAAAGACACATATTAAGTGGTTTCAAAACCTCATTTAATGTAGGAGACAGGTCATAGAGACAAAACGAAACAGAGAAACATTAGAGTTAAATGATATCATATATCAAATGGACCTGATAGATATCTATACAATATTCTCCTCAAACACTACAGAATATACGTTCTATTCAGCAGCCTGTGGAGCTTCTCAAAAGAGACCATATCCGGGAACATAAAACAAATCTTAACAAATTCAGAAAAATTGAAATAACTGTCTCTTACATGACTGAAATAAAACTTAAAATTAAGAGCAAATGAATTTCTACTAATTACACAAACTCAATGGAAATTAAACAACACATTCCTGAATGGGACAAAGAAGAAATTAAGAAAGTAATTTAAAAGAAAATTCTGGAACTAAATGAAAATGAAAACACAACAAAAACCTCTGGGACACATTAAAAGCGGGCACCAAGAGGGAAATTAAAGCATCAAGATCCTACATACAAAACCGGAAAGAGCAAAAGTAAGTGACATAATGATGCAACTCAAGAATCTGGAAAAACAAGAACAATACAAGCCCAAATCCATTGTCTGACAAGGAAGAATAAAACTCAGAGAACCAATGAAATAAGAATAAGAAAACAATACAAAGAATCAATGGGTCTAAGGGCTGATTCTCTGAGAAGATCAACAGACCCTCGGCCCAACTAACCAAAGGAAAGTCAGAAAGGACTCAAATGAACAGAATCAGAAATGAGCAAGGCCACATTGCAACAAATACCAAAGAAATTAAGAATATTATGAGGGAATGCTTTAAAAAAAATCTATATTCCATTAAGTTATAAAATCTAAAAGAAATTTCTAGATTCACCTGAATCACCAAAGTTAGAACAAGAAGATATCAACAATTTAAACAGACTCATAACAAATATTAAAGATGAAATTGTAATAAAAAAAACTTCTAAAAAGTTTTGTAAAAAGCCAAGGTTAGATGGATTCATAGCAGAATTCTATCAGATTTTCAAAGATCTATAATGAATACTTATTTAAAAAAAAAGAAACATAAAGCACACATCCAAATTCCTTCTATGAAGCCAGTATTATCTAAAACCAAAACAAAATTAAAATCACAAAACAAAAAAACCAAATCCCCAAACTACAAACTAATATCCCTAATGAATATAGATGAAACAATCCACCAAAAATATTGTAAAACAAATATTAGTATATATAAATAAGATCATCCACCCGGATCAAGTTGAATTTTTCCTGGAGATGTTGGAGGGTTCAACATACAGAAAATGTAATGCAACATGTAAATGGACTTAAAATGAAAATCACATGATCATCTCAATTAATACAGAAACGACTTTTGACCAAACTCAAACGTGCCTTTTTGATCAAAGCCCAGAGCATAGTGCTGAAGGACACATACTTCAACAGAATAAAGGCACTACATAACAAACCACAGCCAACATCATCTTGGGTAAAGAAAAACTCAGAGCAACCCCATTAAATTCAGAAATAAGAGAGGGCATACTCCACTCCTTTGCAATATAGTGCTTGAAGCACAAGCTAGAGCAGGAAATTAAAAGGCTACAAATAGGGAAAGGAGAAGTCCAATTATTTTTAGATTATATGATACTATACATAAGAGATCCCAAGATCTCTTTACACAAGAAAATTTATAAAAATGGCCAACATTTCATCAAAGTGACAGGGGGGTACAACAAAAATCAACTAATAAAATTATAGCTTCTCTACACCAAAACCAAACACACTGATAAAGAAATTGTGGAAACAATCCCATTCACCATACCTTCAGGTAAGTATAGCTCTTACCCTGTATCACACAAGCTCCATTTTTACAGTAAGCCATAATTGGTCAAAATGCAGAGACCAACTGGCTATGGTGTGTCCCAATTGCTACATCTATAACATAACCCCTATAATTAAGGCTCAGGGAGCATTGTGGGATAGGAGCAGAGAGACTGTAAGAGTCACAGGAACAGGACATCTGCTGTGAATTGTGTCTTCCATATACCACATGGAAGTGCACCCGTGAAATCTCAACACTATGGTTGCCGAAACAAGACCTAAAGAATGACATCACCAATGGACGTCCTAGTGTGGATGGAGGAAATCTCACAAGACCCTACCCCTAAATAAACAGCTACAGACAATTAATGGCTGCTGTGAGAGGGAGAATCAGTCTTCTTCCAGGATAAGTCTTTAGTAGATTACTTCATGCCCAGTGATCAACTCCAAACACATGTACACATAAACAACATTAAAGAGACAAAATAATTAAACAACAAGAGACAAAAAAAAAAGAAACAGTTATCTGAAATATAGTCTTCTCAGACTTTCTCACAAATCTGCTTGCTAAGGATTATTTTCTTGGGTAGATCTCTTTTGTCCTATTCACTTATCTCTAAAGCAGAGAAAGAAATAAAGCATATAACAGTAAATGCGTTAGGAACCCTATCATAGACAGTATATGCCAATGTTTTGTTTGCAGTTTGCATGTAGTGAAATGTGTAGAAATGGTAACAAAATCAGTTCCTACAAGTAAATTTTAATCAGTATGAATTACTGCCCCAAGTAATGACATTATTTAAAGTAAGTAAACTGGGCAAGGCTCTAACTGAAATAGTCAATATGTCAACTCACCATGCTCTTCTTCTCCCAAGCCTCCAACTGAATCGGAACTTAATCTCTGGGTGTGTAAGTCACTCCAAAATAGGAGTAAGATGCTTAAAGAGCAGTGTTGGGTTTTCATGACTGCAGTGGTAAGGAAGGCCCCATAAAAACCCAGCTATTTTGGGGATTTATGCACCCATTCTTATTAAGTACTGGCCACGATAAAGCCAATTGTCTATTTTGATGCACATCAAAGCTATTCATGTTTGCTTCCTAGAATTTGGGGTTTTTCATAACTCAAATCCCTTAGCATTTTAACTTATCCATATGTATAAATCTCCAGATGGAAAAATAACTTCATTCTATGTGTTAAATCATTATTCAAGAGCTGTATTTTAGCAACCCTCAAGTGACTTGGCCCTGATCCGAAGAGGGCAGATATAGGAGACAGAGAATGTATTGAATGTTTGTGTTAAGCCAACCACACTTAATTTAAAGTCTTGCCTATTCCAATGAAAACCAAACCTTTGAAAATCCAAGAACATATTGTCTAGCCTTAAACCACTTTTAATAAACAAAGATTTTCTAGCTACCACAGATGATTTTGCTTTAGAAACCTCTTATATATCATCTTGTCCTCTCTCTATGATGGCTTTTTCTTCCTAATCTCCCTGACTCCCATCTGTACAAAATGGGCAATATAATGTGTGTACTTAATGGTGTTAAAAGAGAGAGAACAGAAGAGAAAGAGGCGAGAGAGGAAGGGAGATGGGGAGGGAGAAGAAAGGGAGGAGGAGGAGGGAGATGAGAAGGAAGGGGTGGAGAAAAAGGAGAAGTAAAAGGAGGAGGAGGGGAAGAGGGAGAGACAACTGACTTTTCAACCAAATTTATCCTCAGTTCCACTAGGGTAGAATTTGCTAACTACTTACTAAGCTCTTGATATCCATTCGCCAATGAGACACACATTACAAACTATGCCACTAGACATTCCTGTGTATACACACAGTCAACCTAAGTACACATTTATACATGATATATGTAATTCAATCTCCAAATAACAAAATATAATAAGAACTACTTAATCCCCAGATGGTGATCAGAAAAACACATCTAAAACTAGCGACTACAGTTATACTGTAAGGTATAGATCTATTTCTGCCCAGCCTCTGTGCTTATGAGCTCTGATTCGTAGTGCTGGTGTCTTACTAGTCGTCCAACTGTGCCTGAGAACTAACAGCACATATAAAGGCAGAGAAAAACATGTCATGCCTTCAGATTGACTTGGAGAAATGCTTTCTTGTGCTGTTTTCTACATTTAATCAATACCAATAGTGTAGACTCTCAAAGTGTGATCCTTAGATTATCAGCACCTTGATGACATTCTAGAAATGAGAGCTCCCACACATTGGGCAGTGTTGGTATGACTTTTCAGCACCAGTGGTCTGAAGACATGAGAGTTGAAGGGACTCATAACTTTCCTTAATGCTGTATACAGAAGCTTCTTGAAAGAACTGGGATGTGGGGACAGATATCTGTGTTTCCTCAAATGGGAGAGAGCAGAGGGAAGAATCCAATATGGTGGGTGCTCCTGGATATGACAATCAGAGTCAGAGAGTAGAATTAGGTTAGAACTAAATCTTAAATATTTCAATCCTTGTCTCATACAGTGCTTGATATAGGGACTGTAACAAATATCCACAAACAACTATGATGAAAACGGACTACTATAGGGAGTGAGTAAACTTTGCAGTGAATGTGTGGCATTGACGTGGGCATGTCCTCACTCCAATACCTTAGACCCAGAGGAGTGGTAAAGCCTTGTCTGGCTGAGACTCAGTGGATGGCAAGGCCTTTCTCTGCTCCTAGTGAAAAGTTTGATAGTGTGTGCAGAAAGTATCCACTGATATATTTTGTAGGCAGGTCTCAGTTGTAGGTTACAGGGTTTGTTGCTGGGTGACATTGATGCTTATTTTTCTCCTCTGGTAGCATGCATTTACCTTCCCAAACCATGAACGATACTCAGTTGAAGTATGGCTTCTAGCTGGACACCAGCTCAGTTTCTCCATGTTTGACGACAAAAGTAAGTTATATTATTGGTTATGATTATTTTTAGTTTTGATGTTTTTTGAGGTGGGGGAGGGAGACGGAGAGGATCTGGGGGTAAATGGGTGGGGAAGGGGAAAGATTATGATCAAAATATATTGTGTGTAAAAATTTTAACAAAATTGTTTTAACATCCCTGCTTGTTTAACATCTCTGCTCTCGGAAAAAAAAAAAAAAAAAAAAAAAAAAAAAAAAGGAATACCCTTGGACGCTTTCTCTGTCTATCTCATATATGTTGCCTACTTGAAGACTGCCATCTTACAGAGACTCTTTCTACCAAGATTAGCTGCACCTGCCTCCTTGTTCAGCTGTATATAATAACTGCCTCCTAATTTTCAGTGTAGGGTCTCTGCGACCACCAGGGCCAGCAAAGTAACCATCTGTGTGAGGCAAGAAGAAAATCCAGTTCAACCCAACTCAGTAGCCAGTGTTGGTTCAAGCTTCTAGAACTTGACACAGGGCAGTTTATTTAAGGTATATGTAAGTACAGTATAATTTTGGTAAAAAGTTTCCTGGTGTAATACAATCCACTGTGCATAAGGAGGCATAATTACATCGAAACTCTTCTCAAAATACAAGCAACTTCTTCTATGAAGACAGGTTCTAGAGGTAGGCTATGTGTGTTACCTTAAGGGCCTAAGGGAGGATCTTGTGTAAGCTTAGTCATACAGAAAGTATAGAGGTTATTTGGGCTATTAGACACCTCCTCCAGTCCTGGTTGTGGAAACTTGGAGGAGCTCCTGGCCGTACAGATAATGCAAAAGTCACCCTAGACTATTAGCTACCTCCTGTCCTGCTTGTGGGAGTTTGGCATGGCCTGGTCATACACATAACATAGATCACCAGGCTATTAATCTCCTCTATTCCCAGACTTCCAGGTAGACAAACAGGTTATGTATCACTCCTTTTGAAGAGGCAGTCATGCATGTTTACCATTCCTGCTTTCCCTGGTGCTCATCTGTGAGTTCAAGCACCTTTGTTCTACCAACATACCTTCATGTAACAACCCTGCTTCCCTATTCAACTGAATGTAAGAAACACACTGAGCTTCCAAGGTGCTACAGTTTCCATCAGACACCCCAGATCACCCAGACCCACTTTTTTTTGCATATGCATGTCTGTCCTTTCACATGTGTGTCTGTCCTATCTTCATTCTTTCAACACCCCGAGTCAGGGTCCTTGAACCCAAGCCATGCACAGATTCGGCAGACTTGAACTCACACTTTGGTATAACTTGGGTTTGTTTTCTTACACTTCCTCGGGACTCTGTGTAGTGAATGTGGGAGATGCGTTGCTGCCCAGGAAGCAATGCCAAGAGAGGAAGGTGGGACCACAGGATGCCTTAGACGCAGATGCTTCTCAGAAGGTCTAGAACCCAACAAGGTGGTAAGAAACGCAGCCAGAGGTGACTGAATTATTGAATGAAGAAAAAGAAAAGAATAGGGGTTAAAAGGATAAGAAGAGATGATTTTCAAGTTAACTTTATTCTAAATATGGCATTCAACATACAATGGCAATAATTACCACCAGAGGGAAATTAAGACTTGCTACTTTGCTATGTATACGTATATCTCATATAATACAAGGATCGTACACATTTCTCCTCACTTACCAAAAGATAGGGTACTTTATGTCAATGACAGGGTCAAGAGTTAGCATTGCACGTTTCCATTTATTCCCTCCTGCGTCTTTACAGTGTTTTGTAAAGATTACAAGTCCAGGAATATTCTTTTCTAATCATGAATGTATTATATGTTGAGAATTTCTGCATATCTTATTTCTTCATGGTACCGACCAAGGATGTCAGAGGTACAAGTGTGTCTGCACAGAAGGTATAAACATTTTAAACAGTGAAAAATTCAATTTAAAGTAAATGTTTAGTGCTGGTCACTGGGGAATCTGGATTGCAGAATATGGCTGACTTCAAGAATTAGAAGCATGTTAGCAACCACAAACGCACTCTCCATCTCCAGGACATCCAGTGACCGAGGCACAGTCATAAATTTAGCATTCTCTCATTGTAAGCATTTAAAATATTTCAGTGATTGTCTTGATAGAATTCCAGTAAAAAGCAGCTGTCAAAATGTATCCTATATTTGCAAACCACCTACACTGTTACTATAATCGGTTGAGGTTTGTTTTTGTTTCATTTGACTTTAAAAAGGTTGTGCGAAGCATAATTCAGGCTTGGTCAACTTTTACTAATATCCACAGGAGAACGATTATCCATAATTAGACTGTAGTTTTTAAAGGAGTTCATATTTGAAAAGTAATAAAGTATCGAGGTGGTAATTTGTCTTTATAGTGTCATTAATCTGAGAGTCAAACCCTATTGGGCTATTGTGTATACACTCCAGTGGTGCAAATAGCCACTTTTTATTCTGTTGAATCTGTTCTGTCAGATTTCCAAGGCAGTGTGGCCCACAGTGTTTCCATTAATTTTAATATCTTCTCTCATAGTTCCTTTCCACACCAAGCTATGATTTGATTGCACTAAGATTATCCCTTTAAAACTATGTCAGGAAAACAGCCTGAAGGAGTATAGCTCCTTCTGCAGAAAATGTAGCCCACCAAATAGAGGACCCATTTTTACTAGTCACACATATATCACCAAAGTGTTAGAACTGCGAGTAACTAGTTTACTAGCTATGGCGAAGCCAAAGAAAATAGCAATTCCAAATTTCAGAATTACTAGAAAATATGAGGATGTAATTTCTGACATTAAAAGAAGGAAAAAAAATAAGAATAAAATTTTCATCATTTGTTCTGTGTGGTCCTACACACATAGAACTTTACTGTCAGACCCAAGGAGCACACGAATAGGTCCAACAACATTCCATCATGGATGGGGAAAGGATTTATGGGGCCCATCCCTCCCTGAGGAGATATGGGCAGTTAATGGTTGCTGAGAGAGGGAGAGTCAAGGTCCTCAGTGGTACAGCCCCTGACTTAGGTAAGGCACTGTCTATGAAATAAATAACCCCCTTCTCGTGGTCATGAAAGGAACCCTGAGTCCAATAGGACACACACAAACAAAAGTGAAGTGAATGAATGTAGGAGAGGTGACTTGATTAGCTGGAGTGTAAAGGTGATAAAAGAAGAAAATGGGGAAGAATATGCTCAAAGGCCATTTTACACACACACACACACACACACACACACACACACACACACAAACACACAGCTATTTGATGCCCTTGGCCTTTGCACACTTGGCTCTCTCTAGCTCATCCTCTTCCATAGCCTCAGTCTTCTCAAACCACTTCTCCTGTCCACCATGGCACTGGCTTTCCACAGTGTCTCTTTCTGCGCTCTCTGGGATTCTCTAGCTGCCTTCTACAGTCTGCTCCTGAGTGTGCTGGTGCTGGCAGGCCTGGAAGTTGCCACCTCTCCATGTTACCAGATAAACCTGCTGTACACATGCTAAATATATGCACGATAGGTAATTAAGTACTCAGAGGAGGTTTTACTGTGGCCTAGGCCGTAGCAATGGGAATATAGAACTCAAGAGGGAGGTCTATCAGATGGCTCTGGAAGTATGATAGGAGGCCTGTCATCTATGGATACAGCTTCCTGTACTAGCCACAGACTTTCTGCTTAGTTGCATAGCCTGTGCAGGCCTACTGGGTCCATCTGCCTCCATTGCCATGTGTAGGGATATATTCCTCTCTAACCAGACCAAGGGCTGCAGTAGAGACACTGGATATGATTCTGGAGGTTGGGAGATGGAAGTGTCATCCAGAGACTTCATGGTTAAAGCAAAGCCTCTCTGGCCTGTTGCAGGCAGCCTGGTGCAGCTCTATTTGGCACTAAGTCTCCACCAGTAGAAGCTGTGGCTTCAGCGTCCATGACAGCTGTGACGAAGGCACTTGTGACTGAAATGGAGTATCTTCCGGATCATTGAGGCTAGGCTGAAATCTCCAGGTGTCCTGAGCCAGATCGGAGTTTCGCTGTGCAGTTGTGAAATTTTTAAAGCCTCTGGGATATCATAATGACTGCTCAAGGAATGATGGACATAGCTATCTTGATTGGTATCTCCTGGGTCTCGGTAAAATCAGCAGGTTTGAGGTTGCCATTTCTGGTGTCCTATGAACCTCCTGGAGCAGCAGCAATGTGATCTGTAGCCCCTCTAGACCCAGGAATGGCAGCAAAGACAGGAGCAGTTCCACTCCAGCCTCCGTGCCTGGTTGGCCCGAGGCCACTGGTTTTGCCCTGTGCAGCTCCTGCTGCGATGGTAGTGGTGGGGGTGTTATATATTAAGCACTAAAAATAAACCTATTATCATATTATCTGTACAGACTCACACAACGTACAATCTCCAGGTTAACCTACACACCCATGAAAACAGCTGAAATTAAGTCACACCTATACTAATGCACACAGACAACTGTGTTTCTCAGTAAACTGAGGAAATCTGAACAAGAGCAGCCAGTTGCATCAGTGTTAATATGATTGATGGTTGTGAAGTTATACTATCATTTTATACAATAAGATGACCTGTGTAAGAAATAGTATTTCTTTCCAGATCGTGTCTATGCTTATCTTCAAATAAAAAGTTTAATTTGAAAAATGCTAATTCTGTTCTCTGTCCTTTTATAAATATGTGGAGGAAATGGTGGCCCTGCAGCTTATGTAAAGAAGACTGTCACATGAAGAGAAAATTCAAATATAGATGTCTTAACAGCAGTCTGTCCCAATAGCAGCCATAACGAGATATGTAAGAAATTGACATTCCCCTATGAAAAACAGGAAAATTCATCTGTTGTGGCTTCTGGGTCTGGAAAATAGAGAAAAGATTCAGCTGTGAGGTCGTCACGGGCCTGTCTGTTTCTGTGGCACAGTGGCTTCAGAGGCATCATCTGCAAGGCTAGAGTCAATACTTAGAGTAAGCGGGTGTCTCCAGCAGAGGAGTGCACACCTTCTCCTCCTTCCACCCACACAGAGGCCTCTGAGGGACCTTACAGGAGACTCACTTCCCCTCACAGCGGCCTGGACAGCAGCACATTGTGTGCAAGTACTTTCTAGATATCTGTTGTGTTGCAGCTCAAAAGGCTTCACCTCCATATCACAAATCGGAAAGCGGGAAACTTTGAGAGCTAGAATTGTGAAGTTTTATTTTTACTGTCCTTGGGAGAACATGTGGAACTTACACATAATAAATTAATCCCACCGCTACAACTTTTTAAAGGAAACATAGGCAATTCCAATAGCTAAAACTGAACTTTTGCTCAATTTGGTTTAAACAAACAAACAAAAACAAGAAATACTTCAAAATATAATTTTAGATAGAAAATACAATTTATTTCCTAAATTCATTGACAAGCTTTAAAAATTATCAACTTGGCAAATGTCATTTTCATATATCTATGTAGTCATAGGTCCACTTATTAGAATAATCATAAACATATAATTAGGATAGGTTTCCAATAGGGAAAGCTTTTTAAAACTGACCAAAAAAATATTATCATGCTAGATTTCCTATTGTTTCATAAATTAAATTGTCTTTAAAATTAGTTTATTGGAAATACAACACAGTACAAGCTGTAACACTGTGTTTAGCTAATGTGTGTTTGAAGCTAATTCTTCCTTTTCTTAGATGGAGTGTGTATATGAGTGTATGATGGTGAAGCCACCAGTCAGCAGGAAGGAACTGAGGAAATCAGAGTGCTTAGTGAGGAAGAGAATTACAGAAGACTCTGATATGTGACTTTCCCAGGACTAACACATGTCATCCTCAAGGGTTTAGGGGATAGAGAGGTAGAAATAACTATGGTAGTACCAGTTTGTGCCTGATTTTTAATTGCTGGAGCTTTTGGAAAATGGAATGTAAAGCATCACATGATTTTCCATTTTGTGACATATGCACTTTAGAGAATATAATTCACACATAGACTTTAACCTACATACCAAACATCTGTATACAACTTCAGAGTTATGTAACACCTGAAAGTCATTTGGACACTTCAGTGTTGCCTCTGACCTAGTGTGAAGAATCCCCAAGAGACAAGAAGTTCTCTGGTGCAAAATTCATGCAAGTGGATCCAGCCATGGTGAGATGGCCCAGAGAAAATGGAAGCACGAATAGATGAGTTCCTAGAGATGATGATGATGGTTTTGAAAACACTCGTGAAAAGCAGACATACAGCTCAGGCCTATATAATCCCAGTCCTCAGGATGATAAGGCAGCAGGATTGATGCGGGGTTGGGACCAGCCTAAGCTACAATGTGAAAACATATCCAGTCCCCAAAAATCATTTGTGAAAATTGCCAAATTTGCATATTTCTTCTCTGGACCACTTGTACAATCATTTCCTTCTTCCCTAAGGAGCATAAAAGTCTTGCTTACCTGAAAGACATCAAATCCGCTCCACTTTTTATAAATTATTACTTTTAATTTCTACAATGGTGATAGAATTGGCAGGGGGTGCTTAGAGGATGGTAGTGATGACTCCATGGGAGGTGGGGAAGTGGGGCAGATGCGACTGAAGCCAGAACCATCATTCGGTCTATGTGACGATTCCTTTCATGAGATGCCAATATCCTCAAATGGCATCAAATTGTCATATTTATTGTGTTGACTCAGTTGGTTCCCAAATTGCAATTCAAATCACTTACTGGAACTTTGCAACGTGTTAAAAATAACAGGGAAGCAAACAAAGACTCGGGCCTTTCTCACTTTATGGGAGCGTTTTGTTTATGTATTTGCATCCCAGAAAAACAAGTTTTATTTGGATGGCTAGGTTTTCAAAAATATTCTCCAAAGATGCTCACAAGTTAGATTTTAAGGCTTTGTACAAACACATTTTAACTGATTTTCCTCCTCACCTTTAGTGCCCTGGTATGTCTTGTCATTAATTTTGCAGGGTTGTCTAGGGCAAAGAATGCTTGCTTGGTCCATGGATAGTGTTCTCATTCCATTTCTCAAGCTAGTTAACTATATGACAAAAATATATTAAATAAACAAGCTTTCAAGAAAACACATGGCAGTGCATTGTAGATAGAAAAGCCCTGTTCAAGATCCAGTGAATGTAAATCACACATAAAATTAAGTGAACATGTGTGACTGAGACAGCCCAGTCAGTGTACAAGCAGTAAGTCCTGAGTGCCACACCTAGAATGTATATTTAAAAAGCTAAATGTGGTTAGATGCACTTGCAATCTTAATGCTGGGGTGGCAGAGATAGGGAGATTCCTGGCCTCACTCACAAGTTAGCCTAACCTACTTGGTGAGCTCCAGCATAGTGAGAAACTGTCACCTGAGGAATGACCCCTGAGGTTGTCCTTTGTAATCCACATACATGCACACACAGAGATTTATATGCACACATACACGCAGGCAACACTTGCAAATAACATGTGCACCTCATACACATGAATATATTTGCACACACACACACACACACACATACACACACACACACGTGTGTGTATGTGTGTGTGTGTGTGTGTGTGTGTATTTTTAAATTATCTATTAAATAATTTACTGTTTCTGGATGTTGAAATAATGCATATTTAAGAGGTGGAATTTATAGCACCATGTCAAGGTACACACCTAATTAAAAGTATGTTTGTAGAGATTTCTATGTTATATGAATATTTATAAACCTTAGGTTTGCCCTAAGAATACCCCCACATCATTATTCTTTGAAAAAAAAGTCAAAAGACTTTTCATGGCTATAGAAACAATCTTTACGAGTATTTAGAAATAGAATTACTGTGTCAAGAACTGGGAATATTAGCTATTAATCACTCAGTACCCTAGGAGCCGTCTGGGCTCTGCAGGCTCCTCTGGCATCACCCATGTAAATTAGAATTCTTTAATCCAGTTTTACCAATAGTGTGGCTAAATAAGTTTGCCAAGTTGACACATGAGATTATGTAACTATCTTAATGCATATTTACGTGATTGAAAGTGAGTCACCTATTTATTGACTATTTCTCATTCTCTTGTTAATTAATTTCTTGGAGGACTTGGAAGGGAAGCTGATCAGAACAGTTCTTTAAATACAATATTTTCAATAAAATATATATACATATATGTGAGATCTTTGTACGAGCAATCTGTTTTTAAAGAGAAGAAAAAGTAATTGTGTGTACATATATGTGCTCATTTATATGAGAGAAGAAAGACATAGTCCACTTAGGAGGGGTTTGTGTGTGCAGAAAGACTATTTAGGGTTTTTTTTTAATATGCTGTTTATTTAAGTGGACAATAGTGCTTTAAAAACATAAAGTATCACAGTTGTTTTGTAAAAGGATATCTGTGGGTCAGTTATGAGCCAGAAAAACAATTATGACCATTTGGAGGCAAATTAATAGAAATTTAACAAAGCCAAAGATACACAGATGTAATTTACTTGAGGTTTAAAACTTAAATTATCATGTTTTTTATCATTACTCTTTTCATAATAAGGGACATTTTAAGCTTCAAGGAAGCCTTTGATTAATTTATAATCAACTTGAAGTAAACAAAATTTCCTTAATGATTTCAATTATGTGCTTAGTAACTGAAGTAAGTCTAATAACAAAATACAAGATATAGTGATACTTAAGACTCTTATATTGGGGAGAAAAAATTAACTTTTGAACTAAAAATATCAAGTCCTAAACAATTATTCAAATACATTCAACTGCAAATAAATATTAGTTGTCAATATATTCTAATAGCCTCAATTCCTTTATTTGAACATTCTAAATACTTAATGAAGGCTAGTATCCAAAATATTACAGAGAACAACTATTTCTGCATATTTCTTTAAAAAAATCTAGTAAGGCTCTGATGAAATGCATACTGTATTATCACTATTTGCATTTCTATATTTTTTTAAGAAAATAATTCACCAACAAGTCAGTTGAAGTGATCATTTCTTTTTTTTTTTTTTTTTTCTCGAGACAGGGTTTCTCTGTGTAGCTTTATGCCTTTCCTGGAACTCACTTGGTAGCCCAGGCTGGCCTCAAACTCACAGAGATCTGCCTGCCTCTGCCTCCCAAGTGCTGAGATTAAAGGCGTGCGCCACCACCGCCCGGCGAAGTGATTATTTCTGCTGAATGAAAGCTCCCAAGGGGTTTGCAGGCAGAGGGCACATGCCCCCTATCAATGCTAAGGGAAGCTCAAGGCCACTTTCTATAGATATCTTGAAATGGAATGAACCAGTGCCCTCTTAATTTCGGGAAATTTAGTAGGGATTCTCCTGTGTTGGGTTCACACCAGGAGCCTCATGTTCTAGACACTTTCCTGCTGAGTCCATCACAATTCAGGTACTCTGAGCTTCACACTAGCCTGAATGTCCTTCATGTCTTTACTCAATGGCTAGCCCTCAATTCTTATGGATATTCAAATGGCATCAGATTATAACCTTTTTTTAGAACTTGATCTGTTCTACAGTTAAACCATTATAATCATACTAATGGCGATAACAGAGAAAATAGTGATTGCTCAAGTCATTATGGAAGAATGTCATTCCAATGATATCAGAGGTTTTATTTAATGATTTAAAAAGCATCCCCCTTCCGCTTAACACACTGAATGTGTTTCCTGCAATGGAACTACAGCTTGGATCAATGCTAAATAAAATAGGACTCTGCACTGACATGCTGTCACATCTCCATATCCTACATGGTGGGCCACATTGCCTTTTCTTCATATCCCAACATTATTTTTTCTGGAATATTGATATATTTTTGTTACTTTTATCCATATTTCACTGGTGTTTATCACATACTTTGCAAAGCAGAGAATACTCACTGAGTTCGTACTGAAGCAGAGAATACTCACTGAGTTCTTATTGACCTCTGACCGTTACCATCCACATCCTTGGTTGGTACTTTAAAGGTGTTGCTTTGCTGCATTTCAATAAAACTTCAGATTTTCATATCCTGTGAGAAACTTCTGCATTTTTAGTCACATTCCTCTGATTAGCCACAAATGATAAGTAACAACTGATCATCCAAGCCTCAAGTGTTAGCCAACAAAACATTGGGTAATAATTAAACATATGGCAATGAGTATTAGTGGTCCTCTGTATGCTATTTCCCTTTTTTGTTCTATAATAACAAACATGTTAAGCTGGATCTGTTACTTTTCAGCACCAGTTACATTTCTCAAGGCTCCTTTGCAGCTAGGAAGGAACACTTGAGTAGTCTCTATAAAAATATCAGGACATAGGAGAAAGTGACATGCACAACTTCTAGGTATTCTCCTTAATAGAAATGTTGATACCCTCTTACCTTCTCTTTTTTCTTTGTTTGCTGAATTATGAACACCTTAAGGCATACACCAGAGAGAATGTGCTTATAATGCCCGAACAATTAAATAAAAGGGGAACCGGTACAAGACAGCATCATAAGGTCCCCATATTAGATGCTTGTAGTCAGCCTGTCACTCAGTGAGAAAATTTGGTATTCAAGCCAACAGTACTTAAAGATTTATTATCAGCTGATTAGACTTCTAAGTCAAAACATAAGCTAAGAAGATGCCTAGAAAACTCACAAACTGAGTTTTCATTGTTGAGAACATAATAACAATTTTATTCACTGAATCTATTCTGAGAAAAAAATCGTGCTAACAAAATAGTCCTAATTAGTAGTATAAGTGATGTTTACATATATTAAAAGTTTCTGTACCAAATATCTATATTTCTAAGCAAAAAAGTGTTTTTCTCTGAATTAGCATATTTTTGTAACTGGAAGGATGGTCAATGCAAAAGGTGGTGTTTGGAAATAAAGAAATGATATATTTTCACTGGCTTAGGTAGAGTTATCCCAAGATATATTTTATGAGACTGCTGTAAAGTTAATGGTACTGTGTTACTGTTCTATTGCTGTGATAAAAACACAAAGGCAATTTGTGAAAGAAAGGGTTTAATTTGGTACATAGTTCCAGAGGGTTAAATCCAGTACTATAAAGGCATCAGGCAGGCAGGCATGGTGCTAGAGCAATAGCTGAGATCCTACATCTTGATCTACAAGCACCAATTGGGGTCCAAGCATTCAAACATATGAGCTTATGTGGGCAATTATCGTTCAAACCACCACATTCCACTACATGGTTCTCCATAGGCTCATGGCCATATCACATTGCAATATGATTTAGTCCAACTTCGAAGTTTTTCACAGTCTCAACACAGTTCAAAAGTCCAAAGTCTTCTGAGACTCAAGGTGAAAATCTCTTCATTGTAACCCCTTATAATAACAAAAAGCAAATTACATACTTCCAACATAAGTGTCACAGAATATGTGTCACAATTCCAAAAGGGAGGAATATGGTCATCCTGAGGGACCATTGAACCAAAGTGGGGCTGGGGTTTGCAGGACAGGGTTGCAGGGGACTCAGCAAGGCTGACTCCAAATACTATAGTTCTGTGCCTGGTATTAAAGGGCTAAGAAGGCTCTTCCCTGGAGGCTTTGCTAACTGCAACACATTTCTCTCTCTAGGGCTGGTTCCACTCCCTGCATCCATGTCTCCCTATCAGACATCCTGTGGCTCTGGCACCTCCAACGTCTTGAGGGCAGGGCTCCAATGGAACCCAGGATTTCATGTTAACAGCTGCACACAATGGCCACTCAGAGCTTCCAAGCAGGGACTTCCCTGCCAGACTCTTGGCCTCAGTGGCTCCCCTTAACTGCAGAGGAAGACTCCACAACTGCTTTGCTCTTGTATCCTTTAAGACTCTAAAGCCAGAACTACATGGCTGTAGCTGCCAAGTTCAGTTCTGCTATTCTTGTGATGGAGCCTGGCTCCCTTCTTGAATTACAGTTGCATGAGCTTTCCTTTGTTTTAGAAACAAACATTCTTTAGACCTTTTCCCTTCACAAGTTGCAGAAATAGCTGGGTGGGGCCTTTCCAGGAGGACACCAACTGCCTTTATTCTATCTTGGATCAGGCTTCTCTTTATTTCTTGTGGGAGCTCACAATGACTCCAGCTTGCAGCTTGATTCCATATTGACTGTTCAAGCTTGTTTTTGCTTCTTAAGGCTAAATAACAGGATGTTTGGCCAACGGCATGGTTACTAAATGTTTTGAGAATTAAGGAGGTGTTTATGCTTATTTGTTCCTTGAATCATGATAAGGAAATCTTTTGTCCCCCTTTCTTTGGGTATAAAAATGCTATGAGGAATAAATTTAGGGCTGCTGCAGTATTCAATGAGAGCCCTCCCGATTCTATCTTCTGTCTCTGTCTCTTTTAATCCTCACTCTCCTATTCGGGTGCTGTTTGACAGGTCAGCAGGTCCCAACAATCTCTTTCATCACAAGCCTTGGCTCCAATTAAATTCTTTGGTGTGTGTTCTTTTTCTTCTCAAACTGTACACTTTATAATTCTTTTTTTTTCTCTGTTAGGTCTTTTTCATTGTAGACCTGTATAATAGTGGTTACTAATAATCATATGATAGAGTCAATATGAGGCAGTCTTGAAATGTCCTCTACCAACAAAATTTGTCCAAACTTTTCAATTTAGCCTCAGATAGATTTTTAGGACAAGGCAGAAAGAAGTCACATTCTTTGCCAATATATTACAATAATGATCTCTAGTCCAGCTGCTAACATTGCTCTCCTCTGAAACATTTTGAGCTGGACAAACATAGTCCATACTGCTTCCCCTTGAGCTGGGCTTCTAAAGTCTGCATTGCTCTCAGCACTGCTGTCTTCCAAGCTCCTACAAGGATCCTTAATTACAACATGTAACTGCCTTTCTAGTCCGTAGTCCATAGAGTCTCCAAGTCTTCCACACTGTTCAAAACAAAAACAAAAAGAACAAACAATACAGCCAGGTCTGTTCCAGCACTAACCAACTCCCTGGAATACAGCACAGCCAGGCTTGTTCCAGCATTAATCCACTCCCTGGAATCAACTTACATCTTAGTTTATTCTTTACTGCTATTATAAGGTACCATGACCATGGCAACTCATAAAAGAATGAGTTTATTTGGGGCTTACAGCTTCAGATGGTGCAGATATGGCCATCATGGCAGGGAACATGGCTGCAGGCAGGTGGTTACGGCACTGGGGCACTAGCTGCAAGCTTTACATCCTGGTCCACAGTACAAGGCATGCACACACACACACACACACACACACACACAGAGAGAGAGAGAGAGAGAGAGAGAGAGAGAGAGAGACAGACAGACAGACAGACAGACAGACAGACAGAGACAGAGAAGGGTGTGAGTTTTTGAAACCTCAGTGTTCACCCCCAGTGGCCCCAAACAAGGTCACACTTAATCCTTCCCAAACAACTCCACCAACTGGAGACCAAGCATTCAAACAGATGAGTCTATGGGCTATTCTCACTCAAACTACACAGGTACTGTTTTCTTCATTTCATTCTCAGTTATTTTTATATGTAGGAGAAAATGCAGGCAAGACCTGCTGGTAAGCCTACCTGTCACTCTGTGCATCTAAATAAGAAGCATGGCACACCATGCTCCTGAGTATTCCCAGAAACCAGAACACTGAATTCTGAAGTAGCTTGAGTAGCCGGTAGCTGGCCTGCTAAGGAGTCTGCACTCTCCATGTCTCTTTTTATGAGCTTCTTCTGCATAGAGACCACAATGGTATGAGTGCTCACTGTCTAATCCAATGTAATGTGTTAACTAATCACAGTTGCTAGGCTTCCACTATGTAAGTGGTTGTTCACACGCAATAAAGCAGACGCTGCTACCTGAAACCATCTCTCTGGAATGGTTCATCTCCGCACCCTTGACTGACCCCCAGGTACTGTGGTCTTGTTGAGGGGACACCCTTCTAACAACTGCAGTGACAAAGTTTTATTTGTTCTTCAAAACACAAGGAGGAGGTATAAACTATACAATGAGAGAAACTCTAGCAAAATAATCTACTACAGTCATGTGGAAAACAGAACTTCTAATTGATAAACTTCGGTGGACAGTTAAGATTTCCTTTCTGAGCAGAAATGCCAAAGGGTGCTGACTAGGTTGTTTATTTCCTGCTTACGGTGAAGAGTCAGAACACTTCACTACAGGAAGGCAGTTTCAAAAGAACAAGAACTGTATAATCTTTTCAAACTAGTAGGTCTCTAGGAAGAAGACCCCAAAATAATGGCGTTACACTGACCTGACTTCTAGATGTGACATTTATCTGATGGAGCAAATGCTATGGACACTCAGAGAGGGTCCTAGACCCTCATGGGCTATTCTCACTCTAACCACCACTAGACCACATCAGCAGAGGAACACATACTAGACTTGACAGTGACAAATGAGAGAAGCTTGTCAGAAAACACCCGCTCTGATTTTATTGGTGCTGTCAAGGCTGTTTTCTGTCATTTCAACACATTCTTGAGGAGTTCAACTTTTAAGAGGAAGATTTATTTTGGCTCACAGTGTTAGAGATTTCAGACCATGCTCAGTTAGCTCTCTTGCTTTGGAGCCTGTGTGCAAAATGGCTTACTCCATGTCTGGTGTACATGAAAAAGTAAAAAGTCCAAAGCACCCAAACTCTTTAAGGACACATCCCCAGTGACCTAGAAGATCTCACCAGTTACCATCTATTAAAAGACTTTACCACTACCTAATAATGCCATTCTGAGGATCAACCCTTTCGATACAAGAGTGTTGGGATACAATTATGATCAAATGAAAGGACAGTGAAACAGCTTAGTTGGTAGAGTACTTGCCTAGCATGCGCAAGGTTCTCAGAGACATTTAAGATAAAACAAAACAAAACAAACAAGCAACCAAACAAACCTGCAGCAGGCAGGAAACAGACTCATAAAATACACATGTGCAAAGGTGGTACTATGTTTCAGTAAAGCAAGGATGACTTGGAAAGACAAGAAGGGACACTAGTAGCCTTACATATTTAATCCCAGCCCTTAGAAACAAATCAAGAAGCTCCCATTGGCCTATATGTAATACAAACATGCTTTGAATTAGAGATTCCTTCACCTTCCATTTCCATTTTGAGAAAGCAGGGTGATCTAATATAGTCTTATGCTTGCATAAATATTTTATGTTGGGAGTATCGTGGGGCAGGAATTTTGTCTCTAATTTTTATACATCCACAGAGAAGAACTGTGCCTCAAGAATTATGTGAATAAATTATATTTCAGGATGTACATCTGTGCTTGATTTAGATGATGAGATGTTAGCTACAGCTGAGGCTGGAATGGGACAAGACTTCTGTGAACCTTGAGATGATGAGTATATTTTACAATAGAAAGGGAAGACAACAGTAAGAGAAGGCCTTCAAGATTTCTGTCCTCTGGGATACATGTCTTATTCAATCTCCTATTCACTATGTATAGACCATGGGAGTATGATGAGGCTAAGAATCCTGAAAAATTGTGATGGAATGATCACTCTACGATTATATAGCATTGTATTGTAGCTAAGCAGTTAGCAGGGGGATTCAGAGGATAGGAGCTCAGCCTTTCCTAGTCTGAAAGACAGGAAACTACTATGTGATGAACTGTATATGGGGGTCAGTCCACAACCAAGTGTGGGTGGCCCCTAGTTGATAACAGTCATCCCTAACTGACAATTTTCAAGGACACTGGGAACTTAGAGCCAAAGGAAGTGTTGGTTTGAATCAGATCAAATATTTATAAGCCTGGAAGATCACAAGCCCTGGCTTGGTCAACATCTTGATTTCAGCTTGGAGAGATCCTGGGTAGCAGCTGGGCTCCTTCACATCTGGACTTCCAACCCATAGAACTGTGAGATAAATAAATAGGAATTGTTTGAAAACACTCTGTATGGTAATGTGCTATTCACCAATACAATGAATGTAGCCTCCAGTGAACCCTGCCACCTTTAGTAATAGTTTGGCAACAGGCTTTCTATATCTTACTTTCTTATTATCAGCAAACAAATCAGGATAATAATACCTATACCATAACATATATATTAAATAATTCTAATAAGAATACTTACTAAGCTTGAAGTAGGAAGGAGTTAATAAAATGTATATAGCATTTTTTCTTTCTTTTCTTTTTCTTGGGGGTGGGAGGAAGAAAGAGGTATATTTTGGTTCATAGTCCATCAGGGTAGGGATTACAGTGCATGGTAGCTGGATCAGGAAGCTGGCAGGAGAATTTTTTTTCCAATTAAAGATTTTTGTTCTTTTAAGAACTCTATAGATAAGTCCTGTATTTGCATAATTTATACCCTCTCTCCACCATCCATCTCCTCCTGTGTTTCCTCCACTTCCTCTCAAAGTTATGACCTCTTAATTATTATTGTATAACATTATTTTTAAGAAAAGTATATAAATCTTAATTTTCCTTTGAACTGACTATACTGGAATCTCATAGTTTTAACTCCCAGATAATCTGTTCTGCCCTCCTGTGCTTTGGACAACATTACTGCACCTGCCATATCAAATTCAAATGCCTCTTCCCCCGAAAAAAGCTCTGCTCCCATCATGGCTAGTAGCATCGATAGTGATCCCATCATGGCTGGCAGTATTGATGATGTGCTCTCATCATGTGACAGCATCAATGATGCTCCCATCACGGCTGGAAGCATCGATGGTGATCCCATCATGGCTGGCAGCATCGATGGTGATCCCATCATGGCCAGCAGCGTCGACGGTCTGCCCTCTCAGCTGCTGCAGCAAGAGCCATCTGGATTTCTATTTAGGGCACACTCTATTGCACAGGTTGACTGCATTACTGTTTTCTCCTAAAACTGAACCCATTTCAATCAGTTTTATTTCCCCCTGTTATCTGGGTCTTAAGATCTTTGATCTCAGAATCTAACAAAGACTCTGCTACAGAGTAGAATCAATACATAAATGTACTGAACTTAAGTGAATTATGAGAAAGAATACCACATAATGCATTAGGCTAATACAACACTCTAAATGGTCTGTGTATTTAGTAACGGTTAATGTTAAACCACCTAAGATGAATCAATATAGATTAGGTATGGTTAATAATAAATCTATTTCTGTGCACTAAACATGACTTGTCTTTAAGAACACTACATTTTTATGTAACCTGGAGGAACCCAATCGTTTACAAGGTTCAGCCAAAATCAAATGTCGTGTTATTTACAAATATAGCATCTTCCTGATGGCTTTGAGTTTTCATATTTCCACCGATTTTTTTCCTCTTGGTGTTGTTGAACAATATCTAACCCATTGTCTTTAGAACAATCCATTTATGAGGAAAAGAGTAAACAGATGCAAGTAACTATCGGATAATAGCATCCTTCTGTGCAAATTCTTGGGAACATCTATGACACCCTCTGTGGATTTCCAAAGCTGTGTTTAGAACTTTTAGTGTTATTAATGTTGGTTTACTGATGATTCATCTTTCCTTATGGGAAGAAAGTAGGTGCCAATGTCACGGCTTGTCCTGTGAACCGTACTTGTTAAAATTCTTACTTGCAAATCTGAAGCACACATATACTTTCATATCCAAGGCAAAAAAAATTATGTACATCAAGAAAAAATATAGTCTTTGGGAATTTCTGTATTAGTTTTTTTTTAATTTCAAGACTAATGCTAGAGTATTAGACAAAGTGGGTGTACAGGGCAATTACTCTTGAAAGAAAAACTATCTGTTTTGATAAAGAATGACTTACTTTTTTTTTCATATAAAATAAATTTTTTTATAATTTATTTTATTTTATTTTACAATATAATTCAACTTTACATATCAGTCATAGATCACCCCGTTACCCCTCCTGCCACCCCGCCCCCCTCTCCCCGGCCCACCCCCCATTTCCATCTCCTCCAGGGCAAAGACTCCCCCGAGGATTGAGATCAACCTGGTGGACTCAGCCCAGGCAGGTCTAGTCCCCTCCTCCCAGGCTGAGCCAAGGGTCTCTACTAAGCCCCAGGTTTCAAAGAGCCAATTCATGCACTGAGCACAGGACCCGGTCCAACTGCCTGGATGCCTCCTAAACAGATCAAGCCAATCAACTGTCTCACCCATTCAGAGGGCCTGATCTAGTTGGGGGCCCCTCAGCCATTGGTTCACAGTTCATGTGTTTCCATTTGTTTGGCCACTTGTCCCTGTATTTCATCCATCCCTGGTCCCAACAACTCTAGCTCACATAAACCCTCCTCCTTCTCGCCAATTGGACTCCTGGAGCTCCACCCAGGGCCTGACCGTGGATATCTGCATCTAGTTCCCTCAGTCACTGGATGGGGTTTCTAGTATGACAATTAAGGTGTTTGGCCATCCTATCACCAGGGTAGGTCAGATCAGGCTATTTCTCGACTATTGCCAGCAGTCTAACATGACACTATCTTAGGCTTGTAGGAAAGTAACATGATTCATATCTGGTACAAAATGGTTCTTCTGCTAAAGATTTTTAAATATGGGAGTTAAATGAGACAGGGATGCAGGATAGAGCTCAGAGGGTAAAAGCACTTGTCACTCAAGTCTGGCCGTTTGAGTTGGTTCTCAGGAAGCTACTTATAAAAGCTGGATGTGGTGGCGTCATCTATAAACCCAGAACTCTTACAGTGAGATAGGAAGTGGAGACAGGAGACTCACATTAAGGCTTTTGGGTCAGCTAGCCTGGAGGATGCAGTATGATACATATAAGAGAAGCTCTGTCACAAGGCAGGAGGAGAGAACTGACTCCCAGACATACACAGGCAAGCTTGCACGCACATATATCACACACACAAACACATATACACACAGAATGAATTTCATAAAAGAATAAGACAATGGCTTCACAGCAATTTGTAAAGAAAGTTGAGTTACTTTATGTCTATTATGCTGAAAATTTTCCTTTTGCAGACTTAATTATTACAAATATAGTAGAAAGCATTTGCTTTTCTCTGTATGCATTTTGTCCTCATATACTTTGATGAATAACCATTTTAATGTTTCTAGCCTGGGTGTTTGCATCTCAGGTGAAGTGTATTCACTTTCTCATTTTCACCCAAATGTATCAACTGTTCAGTTTTTTTTTTTTTTTTTTTTTTTTTTGGTTTTTCGAGACAGGGTTTCTCTGTGTAGCTTTGCGCCTTTCCTGGAGCTCACTTGGTAGCCCAGGCTGGCCTCGAACTCACAGAGATCCACCTGGCTCTGCCTCCCGAGTGCTGGGATTAAAGGCATGCGCCACCAACGCCCGGCTTCAACTGTTCAGATTTTAAGAGTGCCGTGTATCATTAGACCCAGGGATTTGTTCAAGTAATGTATGATTGAGGTTTCTTTAAGAATTAAATTGCAAGCAAAATTCCATTGTGTCTTAGTTTACAGGAGAGTCCTCCTATATTTTTCTTTGTATAAAAACAAATGCTGTGATGGTGGCCACCCAGAAGGAAAAGATGTGTTACCAAAGGGATATGGGAAGAGAAAAAAAGAGTTTGGTTAAACATATGTTCTTGTTTATATTATACTTTTAGACAATTTGAAATGGAACATTTTAAATAAGATGCAGTTTTTGCCAGACTTAATTATTTCCAAAACATCTGCCGTGAGACAATAATACCTATGAAAACAACCCTCGAGATGAGAGGAAGTTCTAAAAATGGCAACTTGCAAATGACTATAATAAGATCAGAATGAGTTTGGGGCACGGGAGGATGAAAACCTGTATGTTAGTAACTTATTAAAGAGTATATTCATCGATGGATACTCATTCCTCTGGGGACTCAGGAATCCACTTACATTGACTATTGTCAGGTCCTTCCCTGCACCGTCCTATCTCTAAGTTCTGAACGTTTCACCCAAGCTTTACTTTCCAAATTTTTTTCCTTCCCACTATCATTGTCACCCATTTATCTGTTATCAGTCTAGATGTCTCGTTGATTGTAAAACCTTCCCTGGTGGAGTCTGATGGAAGGACCTCAGCCATTCTTTCTAATTTGCCTATATTTTATTTAATACTTTTAAATATTAAAATACTGCTTGTGTTTTGGTTCCTGGAATTGTTTGAACTTTGAGGGCAAAGGACAGTCTTGTGTAGACTAGTGTCTTCAACACTGAGCAAGAAGGTTGGAAAGCAGTGATAACGTCCACACGTGTAGAGTATGAGGTGAACACATGGACAATTTTAAAACAGAAGTACAATAGTTATGTACTTGATCGACTTGGCTGAGCTGAAACCAGGAGTCCATTTCCAGGTACAAGTTAGAGAGAGAAATGGGCCACAGGTTTGCAAACTGGAAAATCAGCAGCAGCCTTGAAGATCTGAGTATCATGGCGAGACATGGTGGAAAAAGAGATAGGAGCCAGTGTGTCCTCCATTGCTCCTAGTCCCCCTGGCTCTGTGTCCACCTCTTGTTCCAGACCTCTCACCCTACAGCCTCTTCCTCAGACAAAAGGCCCTCTCTGCCATCAGTGCACTGCTCACAGGTCTCACGGAAACAAACAGTTCTGTACTTCTCCAACACAGTCATCATAGCCACTGCTTAGAACTCACATTACTTCATATCACGTTTGCTAAAAGAAACTAAAAATGTTACACTTTCAAGTCAAAGTTGGCTGTTTCTTGAGAGTGGGAGATCACACCCGGAGGCAGAAGGATACTGGAAATTGATACCTGCTGACCAAGGGAAATCTGTTCTTTCCAATGGAGAGTCACTGTGGGAACCACACTTCAGGGCAAGCCCCATACCCAGGAGCAGATGGCTAGCAGGATGGGAACTCTGGGATTTTTTCTGGCAATATTGATTCATTTTAGACTATTATTTTAGGGGGGTGGCTTTTTTTTTGATTTATTGGTTTTTTGATGTTTGTTTTGATTTGTTTTTTGTGTTTCTTGCTTGTTTTTTGTTGTTTGTTTTTTTGTTTTTTGTTTTTTGTTTTAAGTGAGAGAGAGGGAAAAAAAACAAAGTTGGTGGATAGGAAGGCGGGAAGATCTGGGAGGAAATGGGAGAACAGGAAAATATATGGCATGAAAATTTTTTTCAATAAAAAATAAAATAAAACTTGAGAGTCTTAGGTTGACATTAAGTGAATGAAGCTGTGGAAAACGTATTCAATAATAAGTAGGTTGCTAAAAGTCAGAGGAAATATCATGCATAATCATCTCTACTTAGCTTTTTGTTAGATCTCTGTGAAACTGACATTAAATAATTCCAAGTTCACCCTTTCAAGTCTGCCTTATAGTCTCATAGGAACAATAACAATAACAAAACAACAGCAGAGAAATGAAATAACATTGTCAAAATGACTGTGGGTTACAATAGTTAATACTATTCATTTGATTGTTCCTGATTAGTTTTTTGATTTGTTTCATAAAATAATTTCTTCTAACTTGTCTCATGTGAAACTATGGAGACACCACAAACAGGCTGACAAGAACACTGAATCGGGTGAGTTATAATTATAAAAAATAATTTTGATTTTAATGGGTGGTTTATGTAATAATATAATTTTTTTTAATTGTTCTTCACACAAAGTGCTTAAATTCTAACCTATGGTATGTGCACATGAGAGACGTGTCAGTGTTAGCTAAATGTAACTACAAATATCAAATAAATTATTTTCATAAATATTATATATTTTTTATTTTTAAATAATTTTTTATTAATAGATTTTTCTATTCATTTTACATACCACCCCCAGCCTTGCCCCTCAACCCACCCCCCCATTCCCACCTCCTCCAAGGCAAAGTCTCCCAGGGGGAGTCAGCAGAGCCTGGTACACTCAGTTGAGGCAGGTCCAAGCCACTCCTTCCTGCACCAAAGCTGTGCAAAGTGTCCCACCATAGGCACTAGGTTCCAAAAAGCCAGTTCATGCACTCGGGACAGGTTCTGATCTCACTGCTTGGGGGCCTCCTATACAGTTCAAGCCAAACAGCTATCTCGCCTATCCAGAGGGCCCAGTCCAGTACCATGGGGGCTCCTCGGCTATTGATCAACAGTTCATGTGTTTCCAAACTAGTGAAAATGCATGAACTGTCAATAAATATTATATTTTAAGAAATCATAATTTTAAGATAAAAGTGGCAACATGCATTCTTTTGGATCAATGCTACCTGGCACAACATTTCCTTGCTGAAATATTCCTCATCATGATTTATCTATATACTACTACTTCCTTTATATAGACAGAGTCTCTTGAAGCCTAGGCTATTCTCAAACTTGATATGTGAAGGAGGCTAGCTCTGAATTCTTCATCTTCTTACACCCTCCTTCCTTATAGGCACGTACCTTCAAACCCAGTTTACCTAGATACCGTTTCCTTATTTTAAAAAATAGTTCATGAATGTGTGGTGTGGGTCCATTTCTGTGTGCATGCACATGTGTGCCAATGTGTGCACGTATGTGTGTATTTGTGTTTGTGGAGGCTCAAACATCCTCAATCCCTCTCCACTTTATATACTCAGGCAAAGTCTGTCACTGGAATGGGAGTCCTCAGATTTCAGTTCATCTGACTAGCCAGCTTGCCCTGGGGATCCCCTGCGTCTCTGCCTCCCAAGCACTTGGATGATAAGCAACAATCACACCTGCCTGGCTTGTCTGTGCATTCTGGGGATCTGAACTCTTGTCCTCACTCTTTCACAGAAAGTGCTTTATTGACTGAGTCACCTCCCCATCCCTTAATCAAGACGTTTGTTTGTTTGTTTGTTTGTTTGTTTGTTTGTTTTATGTGTGTGTGTTCTAGAAGTCAGGGACTTTATTCTGTAAACGAACAGATAGTAAGTGCTTTACACACTGTAGACCATATAGGTCTGGGGCAACTAATCAGCTTGGCTTCTCTCCCATGAAAGCGTCCATCAGGAACTCACAGCAGGTAACAGCCTTGGGATTACAGTAAAACTCTATGTGCTTTGAAATAGGAATACTAGGTACTTTTTATGTGTTAAGATATAAATATTATGATACTTTATAATCATTAGAAGTTGTAAAAGCCATTTTCAGCTCAAGGGCTAGATTCAGCATGAAGGTCACAGTTTATCACTCCTTGATGTAAGTTATTGAGGAGCTCCTCCACTGATCTCAGCTGTTGGTTAACAATACAGCTTTTGATGGTGGCCACAGATAGAGAACTAATAATTCTAAATACACTTTCCTGCTTACAGAAAAAAATATCACCAGTGTATACAGATAAACCAAGGAAGATAATGCAGAAATTCAGTCAACCCAAGACATATTTCCTTTGTAGAAGAAAACATGGAGCGATTGAGAACGTAGAAAATTTAAACAAAATTAACAGAAACACAGATAATCTCTCAGAATTACTTTTTGTTGGAAAGTTGTTATAAATTCAAGATAATTGCAAGTATCTTCTATATTAGAAGCATCTAAAATACCAAGCAGAGGCATAATTATTACCTTTGAAATAAAATATCTGGATGTAAAATGATGACATGGTACAACAAAGCACTATACACACTTTCCCTTCATGTCCATAAGCTGTTCTCTCCAGTGTAGAGAAGACAGAGTCCACACATTCTCGCTCTTAGAAGTTTCTGATAGAAGACTGTACAGTAGTGTGGGCATACTTAGAGGAAGAGCCCTTGGCACCCAAAGGACCAAAAGAAAAAAAAAAGAATAGTACCATGTGAGCCAGAGCTACCTTATTTATTCATGTAAAATATAAAAATACTTGCTAGTTAAATGAATTAAGCACATGATTCTACTGGCTAAGGAATTCTAACAAAAATTATGCTGTTCCTTGCACCACCCACCATCCCCCAAATGCACAGAGGGGTAGCATCTGCTTCCTGAGCAGTGACAAATTCAGGGTCAGCCATTGATTGGATCATGTTGCCTTTCCACTCTCTATCCAAGTTCAATCATTTCTTTCATTAGCTACTTATCACTCGGATGGCTAAAGAGCACTTAGTAACTGAATGGTAGAATCTTCTAAGCCTTTGTTCTGCAAGAATTATGACCCTCTAACTTTATTTTCAAAATATTTTTCCATAATTTATAATTGAGGAAATTGTGAAGAACATTTCAAAATAAATCAAACGAAATGGGAAGAAGTAGTAAATTTTGATGCCCTAAAAAGAGCTTAACACTTTCCATTCATGGTTTTGATTTTATTTCCCTTGTTTTGTTAGATGTGATTCCAAAGAAGCCAACTTTGCATCTGGCCTTACGTCTCAGTCTTATTCATGTCTCTTAAACAACAGAATCAATGGTAATGTTACACTTGTTTATTTCCCCCTGTGGAAAATAATTGAACAAAATAACAGAAAATAACACAACTGTTCATTTATCTATCTCTTCTTTCACTGTACTATTATAGACTTGGTCTAATTTGATTATTATTGGCCTTAAACAACTTCAGACTGCCCCAAATCCCATCACTTTAGTGTTCCGATGACATCTCCTTTCATCTTGGCAGATGATGACTTGAAAACGACTATCTGTTGCCACACAAGAAGTAGAAAGATGTGACATTGTTCTCCACCCTTCAAGGAACAATAATAGAAATAATACTTTGAACAATCTATAAACACACAACTTTTCTGGACTTCACTGAAGGATTGAAGACCCAAACTGATTACCTAAGAGGAACTTTAAGGGAAGACGAGCATTTACAAAGACAGACCCAAGCCAGCACATATTTACCTGGGGCAGGTACCTAATATGAGCACTGGGCAGAAGTCAGCCTGGCATAGGGGGACTTCGAGAATACAGAACCCTTGAAAACTGCACCACAAGGAACGCCATATTCAACAGCCCTCAAGTGCTTGCAAAGTAGACCAACTGGAGCTAAAAGGAGTTCCTTAGAAAGAGCAAGTCTGTCCAAACTGAATGGTGACCACTGTAGAAGAGACAGGAAAGCCTGAACTGATCTTTCCTCTCGTCTTTTCCATGGGAAAAAAAGCCTCAAAGTGTCATCGTGAAGAACAAGCACTACCGTTCTTAGAGATCTGGTCAAAACCAGTTACAACCAGAAGGAAACTCTAAGATTCCCCTGTGGTCTCAGGGGACAAAGAAGCCACAGCTGACCCAGACGGAAGTGTAATGCTGGAGCAGGGTCACTGAGCATGCCCTGCTTTCACACCCTTGACAACGGGCTTGCCTGAAAGTGAGGCTTAATTCAGCACTGCAAGAGAATAGGCTCCTGCCTGGAACAGAACAGCAAACTTTGAGAGACAGTGGTTTTTCCATTCTTGGGTGAGAAGCAAGAGTTTGTTGGGGATACCTCAAGGCACGCTATAACAGGAGGGTCCAAAGCTGAGCATGGAGCAGCTGCGTGACCACACCCTCTAGGGTCTGAAGAGCAAGGTGATATTTCAAGAGAATCTGAGGATCATGATGAACTAACGGAAAAAAAAAACTCCCCATACTAAAGGACTAGAATAAAGACATATCCAGACCCAAAATTTATTTACCTCTGCTTTATATATTGAACTAGATTTAGATATGATACTGACATGGGAGCAATATGCTAGAAGGTTTTACACTATTATCACTGATATAGCAAAGACACTAGTAGCAGAGAGAGAAAGGCATTAGGAATAGAGGAGAGCCCATAAGAGTGAGTAAGCAACTAGGAAAGAAAGAAATGGAAATGCTAGAACTAAGGAAAACGAACACAGTCAGGGATGAAATGTGACTGCAAGTGACTCCCCATTAAATTTGACATAGCAGAGAGAAGAATCAGAGAAGGTGACGGCAATCCAGCAGAAATATCCCAAACTGAAGACAGTGCAAAGGGAGCACAGAAAAGAAAAAAGAGAAAGAGAAATGATAAAAATCGAGGAGCCAAATGATGCAAGAAGTCACAGTGTTGCATACATGCAACAGGACATTTAAACAGAGAGAATGAAAACAGACCAAAAGGAATGTTTGTAGAATGGCTGGGAAATTTCCAAAGTTAATGTTAGACACCCACTCACAGGGAAACAGAGAGAATGCCAAGCAGAATAAATTAAAACAAAATAAACAACTCCCCTCATGGAATATCATATTCAAACTGCTGAAAACCAAAGTCAGAAAGACAATCTTGATGATGATTAGGAGAAAAAAGACATGCTACATTAAAGGAACAAAGATATGATTCACAGCAGAATGCAGAATTCTCACCAGCCATATGGGTGATGGGAAGTCTTTAAACGGGCCTGTAGACCGATAGAAAACCACACAGCTTTGAAAATTTAGAGCAGTTAAAACCATCCAAAAGTGAGTAATGTGACACACCCTTTTCTGGATGTAACGCAGCCATTGCAACCATGAACACACTACTGCAACTGTGAGCACCTGCATTAGACATGCACACACACACACACACACACACA
>CABHPH010132179.1:803-21911 GCA_902168325.1 Peromyscus nudipes | reverse complement strand
TCTGGGAAGGATAAGGTACATGAGACATAAGCCTTCTGGAAAAATCACCCTTATGGATACTTGTAGGTGTAAGTTTTCTCTGGTCCCGTTCAGCCCCATGGTCCCACAGCTGTTTATAAAATAATCACTCAGAGGCTTAATATTATTTACAAAGTGTATATGGCTTATGGCAGGCTTCTTGCTAGCGAGCCCTTATAACTTAACTCAACCCATAACTATTAATCTATGTATTGCCACATGTTCCATGGCTTTACCTGCGTCCCATTACATGTTGTTCCTTGGATGGTGGTTTGACCTCTCCTTCGCCTCTGCCTTTCTTCTTCCTGTCTCCCTCTTGGATTTCCTGCCTGTCTATAGCCTGACTCACCATAGGCCAGAGTAGTTTCTTTGTTTACCAATCATAGCAACACATATTCACAGCGTATAGAAAGACATCTCACAGCAGGTACTAGAAATAGTAATTTTCTAGTATGTTTTACCTTAAGTACCATTAATGTTGACCTTATTTTTATTTGTGTGTGAAGAAGCTGATGCTATCTTTTGTTTTTTTTGTCCCTTAAAATCACTCCAGAGGGTGTCTGTTTACACAACTCTATACTCATCCTTAAATCTAGAAGCTGTCTGCCTTTCTTGAATCACCTAGAAATTATTTCAGCATCTTTCTGAATCATTTTTATACATTCATCTTGTTACTTCATCACACATGTCAGGAAATCGCCTGACCAGATGTACGTAGAAAATATTATACTGTTTTAGCACCATTATTTGAATTTCAAAGAAGAGGAAATGATCCTTAATTGTAGATTCAACTGTCCTTTGCAGGTGCAAAAAGAAACTTTGGCTGCCTTGCTTAATAACCCATGCCAAGAGTTCAAAGGTGACTCAAAAGGAGAGTATAATTTAATAAATGACGGATTTATCTTTCTGTTGCCTAGAGAAGTTCATGAGTTTTTCAAAGGAAGGAACATTACTTTACGATAACAAAAGGAGCTTCTATTAGCTAACTGCCAGACACCAGAGAGGTGTAAAGGTGTTTCTTTTTAAAGATATATCTGATTAATCTTTAGCTCTTGCCAAGAAAATAATTAAACTTTGTTATTCTTCAAGGTCTGGATTTGGAAGCCAAGTGTGTCTGAAACATGCCCGCCTTACATTTCTCTTAAGACAGTGTAGCTTCTGCAGAGAGGGAGAGAGAGGAGAGAGAGGAGAGAGGGGGGGTTGCCATAGGAAGAAAAATAAAGAAACAGGATTTCAATGGAACATGCTTGTTGGTTTCCTACCCTAGATGAGGTTGAGGTTATTTCTTCTTTTGGCTGTTATGCCAGGCCAAAAAATAAAAGCAATAAAATTTATATAATGTACTTCTATGATTGATTGTATGCTGGTTTAAATTCTTGAATGTAGAGTTGTTTTCTTATCAGATTCTTCAATTTCAATGGCCTCATAATTGCTCTAACATTTCTACACATTTTTGAAAAATGGTATGAATTAGAAGATGGGTTCTTATTTTGGTAAAATAGTTCTTTTTTTTTTTCTGTCACTAACACGGACTGAGGTTCCTAGAGAAAAAAGGTACTCCTGTGTTAAGGATTCTAAGACGGAGATTAGTAGGGACTTCCTGTACAGAGTTGGAATATTGCAAATCCGGAGTGAGAATTAGCTCGAGCTAAATTTAGGCTCCTTAGTATTTGTTCATTGCCTTCCTCTGTGTCTCACCTTAGACGAGTCTAACATTGAGACAAACACTTTGGGATCTATTGACTTTCCAAACCACTCTGTAAGAACATGAACAGAAAACGCCTCAAGCCTATCACGTTATCCTTGCTTGGTTGTCCTCTGCCTGCCTGATGTCTACCAGTGTCTTTGGAAAATGCCTTGATTTACAAATTTATTTTCTGACTATAAAACTCAAGTAGCCATTTCCATATCAGAACATGTCTTCCAGAGCAATTTGTATTCATGTCCTGGGCCACAGCCTTTTACATTGGGCTCTGCACAAACAAATTTATCTTTCCCTTTGAGATGAGACCTGTGTTTTGTGTCCCCAGTAAAACAGAATTGTCTTAGACTTAAAATAGAAAGGGATTATTTTAAAAACAGAAACCAAAATAAGTAATGCTTTTTTGTTTATTTTTGTCTAGAGACAGGGTTTCACGATGCAGCCTAGACTAACTTTCCATGTAATCCAGACAGACCTTGAATTCATAATATTCCATCCTCTGCCTTCAGAGGGTCAGACATATAGGCATGAGCTACAATGATAAGCTAGGAAAACTTCTTTTTAAATAATGTGAGAGGCTAAAAAATATAATTCTTGAGAAAATAAAAAAATTACTTTTAGTTAAGGTCAATATCATGTTTGGAAAGCTAAAGTCTATATATCATGTGTTAATTTTTTAATATTATATTAGCATGTGAGCATATAATGCTATTATGTAGCAAATATATACAGATAAATTATATCCATATATATACACATGTGTATATACATATGTGTATTTATAGATATACATATATAAAACCATCATAAAGTCTTTTTAATTTTGATTTGATTTCTGAACTACTTATTCACAAAATTTTCACTCTTTTTTTTTGTTCTTTATTTTTTTCTGTGAAAATAATTGAATCTGAGGCTTGACACATGTGAAACAAGAACTCTTGCACTCAGCTCCATCCCCGGCTCAAATATTCACAAGTTTCAATATCTCCTTATGAATATACAGGTGCAGAAAACTACCCCAGGTTCTCAGGAACACAATGATCAGTCAACTTATAAAGCATTATGAAGGAAATATCTTCATAATTTGAGTTTCTGCTGTATAGGTGATTATTTTTATGGTAATAAACATTTGTTGAAATAGGGCTGGGGAGATGGTTCCGTAGTAAGAACACTGCTCTTGCAGAGGACCTGGGATTGGTTCTCACCACCCACATCAGGCAGCTTGCATCTCTGTATAACTCTAGCTCAAGGGGATTCTATGTCCTCCTTTAGCCTCCAAGGACACCTGTACTCACATCTATTCATGCGCACATGCACATGTGAGCATATGTGCGCATGCACACATAATTAAAATTAAACAAATCTTTAAAAAAATAAAAGATGTTATCGATCGTGCACGCATTATTAAATGTGTTGCCAAGAATTCTGCATTTTTACAGTTGCTTTGTAAAACACTTTTATGAGATATGTATGATTCTATTTATTTCACAGGTTAAATAATTTGCCCAAGGTATAAAGTTAGAACAAATCAGAGCTGGGTTTAGTTCTGACTGCTTGACGTAGATTTTCTAATACCACACCAGAAACATGACCAACTGAGCACTGTTGCCTCGTTTCCTGTTTGAACATAGTTGCTTATGAGTTTTTTTTATGTTTCCTAAAATAAAGAAACTGCATATAACCAATGATCACATATTACAATCAATTAATATGTGTTTTCATGAGATTTTCATGCAACATAACTCAGCTTCATATTTTACTCTAATTTCTCTGATAACTGACCCTGTGGTTGGGTTTCAACATGGAAAGAAACTGTGCGTGCTTTAAGAAAATGCTGAGGTACAAATCCCATACTTCAGACACTTCTAGCTTAAGGAATTTGAGAAAATAATACGTAAGTGTGATATTCAAGTCCAACAGTTTTAATGCTTTTTTTCCCCTTTCTTACACACATTCAATACTCTGGCTAGATAAGATACATTAGCCTGCACCAGGGGGTTCATAAACATGCTGTTTATATTAAGTGTTTGGTGTTTGGCACTGCTGTTCTATGTAGCATCTGTGTTTACCTCAAATACTTAAAATTGCTGGCATAGCCATTTTGATAGAACCAGAAGTGCTGGAATGTATAAAAACAATGAACTTGCATGTGAAGGGGAAGACAGCTTTAAAAATGGAGTTAGGAAAATGGAGTGCAAATTGGGAGAAGAGGTGCAGGGATCTGGGCGGGAGGGAAAGGTCAGGAGGTTGAGGGGAAGCCTTTGGAAGGCATGTTGGACATGACTGAAAACAGATGCCAGCAGCAGGCAGGGAGAGAGGATGACGGTTCTGAAGGATAGCTATCCCTTAGAATAGAGAAACAGAAATCAAACAAACTTCTAAGTCCAGAGGGAAGGACTGAGGGTGGGGAAAAGCCCTTCTTACCCTGCACTAGAGAGAACAAGATTGAAGTCAAATCTTGTGAATATGGGCCACAGGGCCTGGCTGGGGTTCCTTATGAAATAGCAAGGATATTAGTTCATGTCAGTGGAAGGGGCTACCAGAGTGCAACATAAAGTACCAATTCTAGCAAGGATGTTAGTTCATGTCAATGGAAGGGGCTACCAGAGTGCAACATAAAGAAACATCTCATGGCTGGAGAGATGGCTCAGTGTCTAAGAGCACCGGCTGCTCTTCCAGATAACCTGGGTTTAATTCCCAGCACTCACATGGTAGCTCACAACTGTCTGTAAACTCGTTCCAGAGGATCTGACACCCTCACACAGACATACATGCAGGCAATACACCAATATACATAAAATAAAAATAAATAATTAAAAAAGAACCAGCTCCCAATGTGCTAAAGGCTGAATGAGTACTGAATGTTGTATTTGATATGGTTTCATTGCTCATCACCTAGTTTTCTGGGAGTAGAAATGTGTGAGAAACAGGACAGAAAACATAAAAGGCTTGATTGGGTGATTCAAATTTATGTTTGTGATGTCAGGAATCTAAGTAGACTTCTGTCTCCCTCCATATGTATTTACTTTCAATATAATACTAAGGGAAAATACTTAGAAAAATCATTTTCGAAGCATCAACAGGCAATATTTCCTGTAGGAAATATTGTAAAGCTGTCTCATAGATCTTTCAGTTTTTATATTTTAAAATAGAAGCTATTAGCTGGGCGCTTTGGTGTAAGACGGGAGGGAATCTAAGCCTGCTGGGAGGCTGAAGCAAGATGATCCCACGAACCCAGGTGTTTGGGGCTATTATGAGCAATGTAGTGAGACCATGTCTCTAACACTAATTCATACTGTTACTAATATAAATAAGTAAATTATAATTGGTAAGGAAGATAACTAAAATTGAATTTAATTCCTTTCATAATTAATTTGTTTTTTTCCTGGAATAGTTTGTACAAATATTATATTAAAAAATCACTGAGATCAAATAAAAATATTTTAAGTCACAAATCAAGGATACAAAAGAATTATTCTCTTAAATGGAAAACCTTGTAAAATGTTTTAAACATGTGAAAATTTAGTCAAAGACATTAATACTAGTTTATTTTAGGAAGTAATTGAAGCCTTTTTTTTCTGATCAGTAAATGTCATATAATACTTAAACTATAAAACATAGCAGAAAATGATGATGTTACTTCTCAAGACAGTATTTGGGTTTGTTGTCATAATAAGAAAATGGCATCCTGCATTTGCAAAAAAGAAACTAATATTGCTAACTATTTGTCAAATATGATAATTCAAAATACAGTATTTCTTTCTTATCTCTAGAAGATTAACATTTGGCCATTGTCATATACACTCGTATGGAAATGTTATGTGTATGCACTAGCTAGTTTAATGCATTTGGAAGAAAATCTGTGTTACTGAAATCTAATCATTCTAGATTCAGACAGCTGAGGGTGTTCTGTTAAGTGGAAAGCATGAATCAAATAAAATGAAGGCAATGTGTAACCTACCAAATTATCCTCTGCAGCTTCCCTTCATGATTTTGTATAAGCAAAATATCTTGAATTAGACATGCGGTGTAATCAACAAGTCTGCAAATGTGGTTTTCCAAGGCTCTTCTATTTGTTTGCACAGCTGCTTTCTAGAGAACTGTGTCTCACATAACATTCAAAGTATTGTCACTACTCATTTATACGTAGGGACCATTTCTATAAAGAAAGCCCTTGGCAGAAATGTTTGATCTATGGAAACTTGACACCTTATTCATTATCATTGATAAAGTCAATGTTTGTGTAGTCACACATTCAGCATACTATTACATTGTGACTTGGTTAACAAGGAAAGGACAGTGTTCTAGTTTTTGTTGCTGTTTCTGTCAACTTGACACAAGCTAGAGTTATCTGAGAAAAGGGAACAATTGAGAAAATGCCTCTATAAGATCAGCCTGTAGGGTAGTTTATAGATCATTTTTTTTTAAAATCAGTGACTAATGTGGGAGTGCCCAGCCCATGGTGGTACCTCCCTTGGGCAGGTGATCATAGGGTATATAAAAAGTCAGACTGAACAAGGCAGGGGGAGCAAGCCAGTAATACTCCTCCATGGCTTCTGCTCCAGTTCCTACCCTGCTTGAGTTGTTGCCCTTATGTCCTGTGATGATTAGAACTTATGTCTATGATGTGGAACTATAAACTGAAATAAACTCTTTCTTTCTTACGCTTCTTTTGACCTCGGTATTTTGTTACAGCAATAGAAATCTAACCCCAAACAAACTATTCATGCAAATTTACATCTACAACTTTTAGTGTATAATATTCCAGAACAAAATGTGCTTCGATCATTTGTTAGAAACATATTATAAAGCAATCAAATCATGTTATCTTAAATCTTCATCTCAAGGGCTTTATTGAGCCCAAAACAATATTGAGAAGCCAATGTGTTGTAAAGTTAGTGAACAATTATGTAATTGATTTGCAAGCGTACGCATTCTGAATAAAATGCATTGAAGTCAATTATTATGCATCACAACATGTAGGGATTAGCAAGACATCATTATTGGGTCCCACCTAGGGAGCTTGCAGTTTAACTTTCAATATTTGCTTTAACTTTTGCAACAATTATCTGCTGGAGTATGGGTTAATAAAAATGATTGAGAATTAACGGCAAAGATGTGTAGCTAACTAAAATTTGGCCTGTTTTCAATATATGAGTATTAAAACAAGAGATAATTTGTGGGAGGCAGAGAAGATTGGATATTTAAAATATTCTTCAACTGTGAGTCATAATCTCATATCCTTGTGACTGAATTTTAATGCCACAAAGTTTATCAATAGTTATGTGTATGCACATTTTTTTTGGTGTGTGTGGGCATGTGTGCATGAGTGCAGGCGTGTATGTATGTGTGTGTGTGTACATGAGTGCACGTATCTGTGGATTCAGGATCTATTCCCCTGTCACAGAGTTGTAGGCACCTGTGAGCTGCTTAATTTGGGTGCTGGGAACAGAACTCCTGTTTTCCCAAGGGTAGTACGTGTTCTTTGTTGCTGAGCCGTCTCTCCAGTCCAGGAAAACACGTCCAAAAGTGCAAAATCAAACATGTAGGAAATCTGAGGTATTTCTAGCAGTACCCCTACTACATCATGTGACATCATGGGAGCCATGGTTCTGTGTGCATGACATCACATCACAGTGGTATGAGGTGAAAACATCAACTCACAAAGGCATGAACATTGGAATATCATCAATCCTCTCTTTAGCAACTCTCAAATCCAAAAATGTAAAGAATGGTCAATTTCAAGAGCTGAAAGTAAACAACAGCAACAAAAGCCCCAAATCTGCCAACCAAGATGCTCTATCTAGTCAAGCTGTTTTTTAAAAATGATGACCAAAGAAGCACATGTCAGGAAAAGAAATTTTAAGACCAATAACCCAACACCACAGAAGATACTTGAAGAAATAATATACACACAGGAGAAATAAAGACAGCTTCAACTATGAGAATATAGGAAAAATAAATTTCATGAAGGAATAGATGAGCAAAGAAAGATGATGAAGAAATCTTTCATGTCAAAGAGGCAGTGTGTCTGCTTGTCTCTCATTCTAACAGAGAGTAAGACCAGCAATAATTCAACTGTGATGGTTAATCTTAAATGTCGTCTTGATGAAATCTAGAATTATTTGGGAGATGGGCCTCTGGGAATGCCTGTGTGAGATTATTCTTATTTATCTTTATTTGGTTAATTAATGTAGGAAGACCCACTTACTTTGGGAGGTCATTATCCCTAGGTGGGGTCTTAAAATCTATAAAAAGAAGAAGGGAGGCAAATAGAACCTTTTATTGTTCTATGTTTCTTAACTATGGGTGCAATGTGACCAGCTATCCCAAGCTCCTGGATCCTGATACAGTGAATTTCTTGCCACATTTGACTAGATCATTGAACTGTGAGACCAAAAAAAACCAAAAAACAAACAAACAAACAAAAAAAACCCCATTCTCCCTTATATTGCTTTTATCACAGCAGCCAGAGATATAACTACAACAGAAACTTGGTACAAAGAGTGGGGCCATTTCTGTGATAAAACTGACCATGAGGTTCTTAGTCCAGTGGAAGTAATTAACACCCTAGTTTGTTTAGCAAAGGAAATGTCAAGAAAAGAGAACATCCAGGCTGGGGCTGAGCAAACAGTTATAATAAACAGATCAACAGCTCTGAATAGAAACCTCTTGTCCCTCATTGGGACAACAGAATAGGTGTCCTTAAAGAAAAACATTACTCGCCAGAGATCCTATCTTATGCAGATCAAAATTTATTTGAAGGCAAAAAGCCTATTGAAGGGGTTACCTGTTCATAAAGGCAACTGACAAAGAACATGTTTCCCCAGGGTTAGCACACTGAAACTGATACAGCTTTAGGGTGGCGGGGGGCAGATCACATCTTAAGCTGACAGTACAACTTGGCATAATCTTCAACATAATAAAAGGCATCTACAATAAATCTAGAGACAACATTATAATAACAAGGAAAACCTAAGAGCATTTCCTCTAAAATCTGCCATAAGACAAAAATGACCACTCTACTCCTTTTCCGTGTGATGCTCAATGTTTTCATCAAGACAAGAGGAAGAAAGAAAAGGAATACACATATGAAGAAGCTAAATTACCTTTATCTTCAGGAAACATGTTTCTAAATTTAAAAAACCATCAAGACTCCACACTAAGAACTCTTAAGACCAATAAACACTTTCAGTAAATTAGCAAGCTATAAAACTGACATGCAAAAATTGAGAGATTTTTCTCTATGCCAATAACTTGCCAAAAATGAAACCAAGAGGGAAAATCCTACTTACAAAAGTCTTGGCTTTTATGAATGGTTTGCTATTGACTTATCTCTATAATATGCAACTGATCTTTGTATATTTATTTTGCGGGCTGCAACTTCACTGAATTTACTTTTATATTTCACTGATTTTCTAGGAGGGTCATTAGAGTTTTCATTAAGTGAAATGATGTCATTTATCAAAACAAAGACATAACTGTTGGGACAATAATACCGACAGAATTTCACAGAACTTTGTGAATTTTTTAGTTAAAGTCATCTTCCTGGTCTAGTAGCCAATCTAGGATATCAAAGCACAACTATTTAGTCTCTGTACTCAAATCTATCAAATATGTGGCAATTGCTGCCTTTTTGTCTATATCATCACTTAATATATATTATAGAAATTTGTTGAATTATGACTTCTTTTGTGGTTTCACATTTAAAAAGTGCATTCATAGAGTATTAGAAACAGTACTTTCATTTTTTACTTTTCAAACATATAGTTTACTTTTTAAAATTAAAATATAATTATGTATGACTCTCTTCCCTTTCATTCTTCTCACCCCCTCCATGTATGCTTTTACTTCATCTCAAATTCAGGGCATTCTTTTCTTTTCTATTATTACACATAGATAAATAAATGCAGCCAACTGAATTTGTTTAGTGTTGCATGTATATGTATATGATTTTCTGGTTGACCACTAGGAATTGGAAAACCAATTAGGTGCTCATTCCTGAGGATAGCAAATTCTTCCTCTCTCAGTAGTTGTTAGTTGCCTTAAGTTCTTTGTCTAGGGGTAGAGCCCTGTGAGAATTCCTCCTTCCACATCAACATGTATTTTGGTATTGTCATTGTTCAGGCATCCATATTGTTGAGGTTTCAGGGATGCAACTTTCCTGTTATTTCTAGGAGATACAGTCTCACAGAAGATCTCCTGGTCTTCTGGCTCTTATAGTCTCTCTATATCCACTCCCATGATGTTCCTTAAAATTTAGGTGCAAGACTTGTGTTGTAGATGAATCTGCTTGTCTCAGAACCCCACAATCAGTTATTTATATTTTGACAAGTTGTGATGGTCTTGCAATGGTCTCCATCTGTTGCAATGAGAAGTGGTTCTTAGCAATGCTATGCTGTGCTCCCAAGACTTGGCATCTGAAGCCTCCACTTTGCTACGCACTGGCAAGAGGACTTTGAGACTGGCTTCTGTGTGTGGTCCTGGCCTTGGTGACTGTTGGGTTCTAAGCACCATTGTTGACCTCACACATGCCCACCTCTTACTGCTAGCCCCTGGGAGAAACTCTCAAGGTTGTTCTGGATCTCCGCCAGTGCCATCCTCCTGGCCTGCCACAGAGAAGAAAGATTTCATGATGGATGTGGGTTGCACCTGAAAAGTTCCTGAAGCATTCTAATCACAACCAGAGAACATTTCCCAGTAGAACCCTGCAGTATTTTCTACCTGACCAACTGTTCCCTGCTTGGTGAGAAGACTGTTTATTTTATATTAGGAATGGTATTATAGGTAATGTTTATGCAAATAAACCAAACATATTAGAAAGATAAATCTTGTGTGGATATCTTAATCACCAAACACCTAAAATCTCACTGGCTGTGAACTCTGCAGAAATCATGTCTGAACTGGAAACCTAGATTACTACCCGGGGCTAGTGAAATCATGGATCTCAGAGAAGAACCTATAGCTAGTACATTACTAAACCTGCTTTATCCCTAACTGCATTCTTAATATTTGTCCTTGTATCTACAGACAAGTGTAGTTCTCATCCTTTTCAAGGAAACTTCTCTTTGCAACAGACAGAGACCATTACAGAAAAACATAGCCAATCAGAATGCAAAGCTGTGGAACCCAGTGCCAAATGATATATCTACAACACAAATCCTGCTCTTAAGGATCAACAATCATTATGGAGGGGGTGATGGAAATATTGTAAAAGCCAGAGGAATACAAAGTTTGCTGTGAGATTATGTCTCCTAGAAATGTCAGCATCTACATCCATGGAGTCTCAACAGCATGACTACCTAAATATGACCTGAACTGTGATGACATCAACACACAGGCTAACAGGGAAGGCAGAGAGCCCATAAGGCCTTAACCCTAGACAGAATTATAGGCAAATACAGGGTTCTACAAATGGGAGAGATAGTCTTGTCTGGGAAAGAACACATGAATTGGTTATCCAGTATCAAGTGATCAGTCCTGAAAACATAAAATATAAGTACAATTAATATTATAACACACACACACACACACACAAACACACACACACACACAAAAGAGAAAGAGTCAATGAATTTGAAAGATAGAAAGGAGGGGTATATAGGAGGGTTTGGAAGAAGGAAGAGAAAAGGGAAAATGATACAAAAAATTAATATGGGCTGGTTCAGTGGATAAGAGCACTGACTGCTCTTCCCAAGTACTCAGATTCAACTCCCAGCATCCACATGACAGCTCACAGCAGTCCAAACTCCAGTTTAAAGAAATCCAAAGCTGTCTTCTGGTCTCCAGGCACCAGGCGTGCACATGGTACACATTCATACGTACAGACAAAACTTCCATACACACATTAAAAATGATTAAGGGTTTCATTTATTTCCACTTGTGAATTATTGTATTATTTTCCTTTATATATGTACCTTTGTTATCCTTAAACATATGAATTATACACATTTTTATAGAACAATTTGAGATCTTTTCTATATTTACCTTACTTTGAAGACCTTTAGTATTATGACTATTGATGGAACATTTGAATCAACTCAAGAATAAAAGCATTAGATCATAACTAGTTTTTGACTTAATGATTTTATAATGGTGTTCATTTTCTGCAGTAATTTTAGCTTTACCTGGAGTTCTAGCATTTCCTTTGCTATCTGTAATTTTTCTATGCTTATTGCAAGGTATGCTTTGAAATAGAAGTGACATTTTTGAGTAATTCTGAAAGTAGAAACATTCAGAAATGTTATTTTCTATTTTTTTTGCCTTTAGATTCTACTTGCTCTTTCCAGCTGTTTTGAATTCCTTTATTCTTCTTGATATGTTAGCAGAATTTCTACCTTGCATTCTTCCTCTCCTTTTCTCAATTTTTTTTTTGGTGTGTGGGTTGTGGGGGATGGAGTGTGGGGTTCACTGCATCTGTGAGCCAGATCTTAGTTTGTTCTTTAATGTTTCACCTTTCGGAGCAATTCTGTTTTAGATGTGTCTTTTCTAATTAGCCTCAAGTCATCTACTTTAACACTTTTTATTTTAGTGAAGGGATCTACAAGAATGCACATAACATAAGTGTTAGGGCTCAATTATCACCAAGTGAACTCATTTATACCATCAGGATCCAGGTCCAGAGACAGAACAGCATTACCTTCCCAGACAAGCCTGTGTGCTCTCTCCTAATCTCTGCCTCACCAAGCACACTCATTTTAGCAATGTGGTCAGAGTTACTAACTTGTTGTTTCGTACATAAATTCATGAAACATCCAGTGGTTATATATGATTCTTTTACTTAATATTTTCCATGTGAGATTTATGTACGCAGTTGCATTAGTGCTATAGTTCTGTTAATTTTCATTGTTTGATATGTCTTTGAATGAATATACATTATATATATTCTATTATTGATCAACACTTGACCTAGTTTGTAGTTATTATGAAAAAACTCAGAATGCCTTGTTCAATGCACATATGTCTGCTGTAATGTTCTTTGTAGTGGGAATTCTTTAATAATGAAACTAATTTAATTAATGGATCTAACTAGGTAATTTCTCAAACAGACTGTGCCAATTTACATTTCTAGGGCAGCACATGAGCATTCTATTTAATATAAATTCTTTGCAGGTATTGACTTTTTCAGTTTTCATTTGTCTATCACATTCTGATGATGTTTACTAATACATCACTCAGTTTTTTTTAAATAATTTTTTTATTAAGAGAGCTTCTATTCATTTTACATACCAACCAGAGATTCCCCTGTCCTCCCTTCTCCCACTCCTCAACCTCCCCCCCCAACCCATCCCCCATTCCCACCTCCTCCAAGGCAAGTTATCCCATGGGGAGTCAACAGAGCCTGGTACACTCAGTTGAGGCAGGTCCAAGCCCCTCCTTCCTGCACAAAGGCTGTGCAAAGTGTCTCACGATAGGCACTGGGCTCCAAAAAGCTGGGTCATGCAACTAGGACAGATCCCGATTCTACTGCCTGGGGGCCCCCCAGACAGTTCAAGCTAAACAACTGTCTTGACTCAGTTGTTTAAATGGGTAATTTGTTGGCTTCGGAGGAGTCTGAACTTTTATTTTCACATATGTACAGATCATTTAAGTATCTTCAGTTGTGAAGTGGCTGTTTGTGTTTTCCTTATCTTTCTAATTTCCCTATTTGTCTTTTCTTTGTACTATCCAGAGACCATCATTATGACCCACTTGTGTGTCTCATGTGTGTGTTGTCATATGTATGTCTTTCTGTGATTTGCATTTGCCTTCTAAATTTGATTTCTAAAATTAAGGGAAAGTGAGTTTATTGATTAAAAAGTCTGAAGGATATTATTCCCCAGGAAGATGATGTGGAAGTCAAGAAGGAGGCTAACACAGAGTGCTAGATATTAACCATTAGATGCTTAGGATGCCATGCAGTGTCTCATAGGGTGCACATTTTCTTTTCTCTTTTAGATACTAGATGTCAAATCACCCCACACCAAAGCCAGAAATCGGAGAAAGTTCACGCACACTAGTTCTTTGCAGATACATCAAAAGCTTGCAAAACCCATGAACAAGCATCAGGAGTGTCTGTCCAGAAAGAGTTCACTATTTTATGCTTAGTGGAGGAAAATGGGCAAGTGATTTATAGAAGAAACTATAATCACACATAATCGGCATGAGATATGCCTCTAGAAAAACTGAAATGGTCAGACTGGAAAAATAAGACATGAAAGTGGCAAAATTAATGAATCTTGGCATTTAAATAGCTTCAGAAAATAAAATTATCCTCTGTCATTATAAAGATTTTAAAATTAAGGTCTAAATTTTAGGACTAACATAGAAGACATGGGAAAATAAATTTCTCTAGAAGAGAAATTAAATTAATTAGATTTTATTTGTTTTGTGTTTGAATTATCACCGGCACTTTTAGATGGAGAAGTTTGATGCTTAGTTGAAAATGCACTTTTTATACAGAAGAGAAAACCGAGACCAGGTTTTCTAAAACCCAGTATAAGGAAGATTGGTATATAATCAGTAAGTACTGTTGATACTAACAACTGAACACTTAAAAGCAGATGCACTAGGATACTCACAAGATATGCTTGAAATAATTACAAGGAGAGTGAGATTAAGTCTATGAAAGCTATCCTTGACGAAATGGGAATGTCTTTGGAAATAATGCAATCACCATTACATTATTTGAGTAAGCTGATAAATGTGAGGAGTATACTGTTTTCATCATATACTAGGTTGGTCATGGTAGGGGATGAAGGAGTAGAAAAAGTAATAGTACATCATGTCTCATATCTTAATGTGCTCCTTAAGTAGCATCAGGAAAGAAGCTTATGAAGCTTCTGTAGTTTCTTTTCAAATCCTAAACATAATTGATTAACTTACTCAGGGATTACATGAAAAGAGAAACGGTGATTACCATAGTTACTTTTCTGTTGCTGCATCAAGGCATCATGATCAAGGCAACTTAGGAGAGTTTATTGGGTTTACACTCTGAAAAGGTGAGTCCGTGACTAGAACGGCAGTAGGCGGGTGAGCACAGCACTGAAGCAGTAGCTGAGAGCTCATAGCTCATCCGTAAGCAAGAGGGAGAGAGGGAACTAATTGGGAAGGGAAATCAACTTTTGAAACTTCAAAATGACACACCTCCAATAAGACCACACTTCCTAATCCTTCCAAAACATTTCTACCAACCGGGGCGGGGGCAAACATTCAAATTTATGAGCCTTTAAGGGCCATTTCCATTTAAATCACCATAGTGATGTGGCTGAAAACTGTGTTGTATATGAGAGTCAAATAAAGAATAATGTAGGAATCTAGACATAAAAGAGATGCAGGAAGAAAGAAGCATTTCCCAAAGTCAGTAGTTTTAGAAGGGGCAGAGCACATGCTTACCATGATGCAGTGGTGACAAACAGAAAAGAGACTGAATCCAAAAGAACTTCAATTAGGTGGTTAGAGTTTTAGACGCAAGTCAAAATGTAACAATAAGAAGAACTGAATCTAAATTTGAAGCTAGCATTTTCAAACTTGTATTTCACCTTTCTCTAAGATGCTATTGTTTGGCCTAAGAATCTCTGTGAAGGAATGCAATAACTGATAAGGTAGACGTAATTGTGGCTCTTATTTTTTGAGCACGTCCATCCTAGGAAATGCTAGAAATTGATAGGTGTATTACTTTCATCTTTAGCTCAGTAAATTGAAAATATCTATTTTATGGATTTGTAATGGGTTTAGAAAATTTAACTCAAAAGATATGTGAGGTGGTTGGGGTACACATTCTGGGTATTAGCTTAGAAATCCTGTGTTCTAGTCACTACAGTTTCAGAAAATTATATCCTGTAAACTCTTTACTATTTGGTTAACAGGAATTTTTCTAAACTCTTTACTATTTTGTTAACAGGAATTTTTCCTTAAAGAGAGACAGAGAGAAAAAACCAAAAGCTCTTGGAAATTAAATGGAAGACAGAGGATAATCTTAAATGGTGACATACCCTCCCCTATTTCATTTACTGCTTAACTGTGATACATTCTACAACATTTACCATTAACACAAATATAACAAGATAAAAATTAGAACTACTAGTGCTTATTTAAGTGCCCATTGTCCATGGATCCTTGCTCTAAAGACTGTTACTAAAACATCCCTGTAAGCAAACTGTTTCCCTAAAGATCTCTACTACAGCACAAGATGGTGCCATTAACATATCATGATCAAGACATCGTGCATTTAGACAATGCTCAGCAACAAACTACAAACAATTCAGTGCTAAACCAATTCACCAGCCAACCTGTGGCCAAAGAACAATCTCAAAATACAGTCACAGTGCCCCCATCAAGCTTTAACAAGAAGGCCCAGAGCTTCTCTACTCTGCCTTCTCCGAACCCTAAAGTGAGACAAGGTTCCTCTACCAGGGGTATGAAATCATCATCATTATACTCCAAACACCCTCAAAAAGACCCCTACTCAAAAAGTTCATTGAACTCCTCTTGGAAATCCTTGGACTCATCTTTGTCTCACCACAAACCTCAGACAACATCTTCATCTAGCTTTAGCAGTACTTCATCATCGGAACCTAGTCAAATATCTGTGAGATCAAGATTACCCCTTCCAAAACCTCAGACATCATCAGGTATTGACCTTTGCTGGAAATCATCTTCACTGGAGTCTACTCAAAGAGTCTCCACATCATCATCATCTTCCCTTCAATATCAAGAAACACCTTCCCTAAATATCATCTGGACTTCACCTTCTTTGGAATCGAGTCCAAGTGAACCTAACACAACATTATGTAGATCTAGATCACAGAAGGAATCCTCATTGGACTGCCTTTGGTCATCTTTATTAGAATCCAGTCAAAAAACTGTGAGCTCACCATCATTCAACCACAAACTTCAAAGAAATGACTCTCCTTCAACTTTATCTTCTCTGGAGTCCAGTCGAACAGCTCAGAATTCAACCTTGTCTGACTGTAAACCTCTGAAAAGTCCTGCATCAAACTCTAATAACAATGTTCTGAGTTTGCCATTGTCTCAAGTAAAATCAAGGAAACCGCCTTTATTATCACATTCTACTCATCCATCTCACAGTTTGCCTGTGTGCCAGCCAAGACCTAAAACAGCGCTCAAGAGTGATCACAGTACCCGGGCCCTCAGCTCACCTGTTTTTCAATCCAAGGTCCAGAGTACTACTTCACCCAAGGACAAACACAGAGCCCGTCAACTACCATCAGTTCATCCTAAACCAAATATCTCAGGCCAAAGAGTTTCAAGTCCCAAGCTGTGCACGAAGAACAAAAGTGCTTCAGTTCCAAGTTCCAGACTCCAGAGTAAAGGAAATGTTGAACAAAGTTTGAAGACAGAAACAGAGAATGAAGTCCCATGGTCTTTAGATTATAGTCATCCCTGCATTATTAAAGGTGGAACTGTCCCTGTCGATGTCGTCAATAAAATTGTCAATTCTATCTCCAAGTCTACCATTCAGAAGGATCTCTCTAGGCAAATTCTCTTTCGAAGAATGAGGGGAAAGCCAAATCCTCGTCCTGGTCCCCGTCTTTCATCAACATACACTGTTTGTTTAGAATGTGGTTCCTGCATAAAATCTCAATGTAGCCATCTTACAGGAAAGAAGGATCCTCGATGTGCAACACTCTTCGTCATTCCAACACCTGAGAGCAGGGCTGATGGGAAAGTAGACGTGAAGATAGTCCTTATCCTTTCTCTCCCAGAGGCCTCCTCATCCTGTTACCAACTTCCCATGAAAGATGATCAACCTGAAGATAATTCAGAAGCCCTTGATGGTAATCTTGAAGAATTAGAGAAGATAACACACTTTTTTCCTGCATCTGAATCTGATTTTATCCAGGGGATTAAGACAAATCAAAAGTGGTTGGCTGTATCCTCTGAGGACAGAGATAAAAGCCAAGAACCCCAGGCTGTTGACTGGCTGCTTTATGTTAAAAACAGGAATACCGTTCAGCCCCAAGTCCCAGTTCAAGCCCCATCTTCTTCGTCTTCTTCTTCTTGCTCCTCCTATTCCTCTTCTTCCTCCTCCTCATCTACTGGCTTTCCCTCTTCATCCTCTCCTTGCAAAGACCCCACTCCAGCTCCTCTCCCAAGTTATGTCCTTGCCAAGGTAAGAAGTCACCACCGGTTACCTCCAGGGGTTTCCTGGCTTGAGTTCATACGGGGTACAAGTTCTGAAACCACGAAAATGAGACAACCCGCGTTACCCAAAACCAAGCGTGTGAGGACTCGCAACACGAAAACCATAAAAAAGGGGAAAAAGGGAACGAACACACTGCTCAAATATCTCCAAACAAAGTTCCAAAATGAGAAATCCTGATTAAATCAACTTTCTGTCTCTTTGAAAGCAATGATTTTCTAGTTCTTTGACACTAATGCCTGTTTTCCTACCATGCTTATTTATATTCTTATTAAAAAATAAGTATGACTCTATTTTAGCTAATGAAGCACCTATTTAAGGAGAAATATTTTTTAAAAATATATTTGTTAGTCGGAGGTTAAACTGGTATCTTCTAAAAGCTGAATACCAAATTCTACATTTTTAACAGAATTCCTTGCTTATTGCAGCAACTGTATAAATGATAATAAATAAGCTTATGAGAGTTGGCCAAAGTATCAGAAATACCCCTCCCATCTGGCTCTGAACAGTATGTGGTTATTCTCCTTCATAAGGTATGTTAATAGCAGTATTATTAAGCCAATTTATGCAAATCTGTTTTTCTAGCTCTAAAGAAAATCTCGGTCTCATTCAATAGGTGAGAACATACACAAAAGAAATCATTTCAAACATTCACTTCTAGAATAATTTTTTTTGTCACTATCACATAGTTTGAGATTAATTTCCTCAATCTTAGGTAACAAATTTGAAGGAAGAATAACTAGTAAACAGCTCTATGGAATGGTGGTGGGGCAGACTTTTCAGACACCGTGTTTAATGTCATTTGCTTATTACTTTCATATAAGCAACCACTGAGTTAATAAAAAGAATACCTTAAAATATGCTTCATTTCCAGGATCTACTGATAGATTGTTGATAGACCTAGGGCTGATAATCAGTGTCTGTACTAAGAACTAGTAATTTACACTCCTGTTTCTCCAACCCAGATCACCAGAATGCAGACTGAACATGGCTGGAACAACTCTAACTCAACATGGCCAAGACACAATTCCTCATTTTTACAACGATAATTTCCATCTTTATCTAATCACATGGGACTGTTTTCACTACCTGTCTCCTACTCAGGCCATGAATTGTACAGCTTTATTGTTGCTATGATCCCCTTTATTGTTGCCCCTCGGCCCCCGCCACTCTCACAGTTTATCCTAGTTGTGATCATAGCTATTTGTCACATGGATTGTAGCAATGACCTGTAAAATTGCATTTGTACTTCTGAATACATCTGAGATGCACAAAGTTGATAGTTCTCCATTGTCTATAACTTAAGTCAGTCATTATCTTTTATTTTATGGGTGTTTAAATTCCTAGATGAAATACGATGATTTCTTTCTTTTTAATTTATAATCATCATCATCATTATCATTATTATTATTATTTTGTGTGTGTTTGTGTACTATGGGATGTCTTTCTGTATGTTGTAGAATATACATTGCTCCCATTGGTTAATAAATAAGTTGCTTTGGCCTCTGGCAAGGCAGCTTAGAGGCAAGTAGAAAATCCAAGCAGGTATATGGGAAAGAGACAGGCAGGAAGAGTAGATGCCAGCCCGCCACCCAAGGAGCAACAAGATGCCAGCAGACCAGTAATGCCACAGCCATGTGGCAACATAGAGATGAATAGAAATGGGTTGAGTTAAGTTATAAGAGCTAGCTAACAAGAAGCCTGACCTATGGGCCATACAGTTTGTAAATAATATAAGCCTCTGTGTGTTTACTTGGGACCAAGCAGCTTCAGGAAGTGGGTGGGAGAGATTCATCTCAACCACAGGGCTGGCAAGACTGGAGAAACTTCCATCTGTGTGTGTGTGTGTGTGTGTGTGTGTGTGTGTGTGTGTCTGTCTGTCTGTCTGTCTGTCTATCTGTCTGTGTACCATAGCACTCATGTGTAAAGATCAGAGGACAATTTTCTGGAATCAGTTCTCTCTTTCCTCCTTTATGTGGGTTCCAGAGATCAAACTTAGGTCACCAGACTTACATGGAAAGTGCCTTTACCACCTGTCTTAGCTACTATTCTATTGCTATGAAGAGGCACCTTGACCAAGCCAACTCTTATAAAGAAAGCACTTACTTGGGAGGTTTTAGTTTCAGAGGGTTAGTCCATGATCATCATGTTGGGAAGTAAACAAGTATGGTCCTAGAGTAGTAGCTGAGAGCTTTACACCCTGATCCACAGGCAGCAAACAGAGCGGGGGTGGGGGGACTAGGAACAGGAGTGTGGGCTTTTGAAACCTCAAAGCCCTACTCCTAATGTCACCTTCTCCAACAGGATGACACTTCCTCCAACAAGTCCACAGCTCCTAATCTTTCCCAAACAGTTCTATTAACTGGGGGCCAAACATTCAAATATATGAGCCTAATGGGGACCATTCTCATTCAAAGTACCATAGAATCTGAGCCCACTCACTGGCTAAAATCATAATGCTTTCTCAAAACTGACTTCTTTTCTCTTGTGTCCTCTTAGTTGCTTGTTAAGAAATCAGACACTCTGATTTCTTTACAATGCATAAATTATAATAAGGGCTTTATCCCACCATATGTTGTAAACCCACAGTCTTCTTGTCTGGAAAGATCTTCTATTTGTGTATTTTTATCCAAAAGGGATCTGCTTTGCCTTGGCATGTTCTGGGAAACTTCTTGTTCAGCATACAAAAATGGTCAATTGGCTTTCCTGTGATCAGAAAACATTATGTCCACCCATTGTATTGCTCTCAATTACTGTAACATAATGCAGCTTTTAACTCACTAGATTAAAATTCTTGTTGGGAATTTTTTCTGATATCTTTTGTTTTGTTTTAAATATTATCTTTGGAATAAATTACCCTAAAATATTTGGAAATATTGAATTCATACTATTGAAGCTCTTCACTTAAAAAGTATTTGAAATAATGCTTCATTAGTCTGAATCATTCTAATACAGTTAATTGTGAATTGTTTTTTTTACCTCATATTGGCAAAAACATAGGTAAAATGGTACCATTGGTAATGTTAATGTGTTCAAGGTCTTCTGTAACCTCTTCAGAAATCCATTCCACAGGCTGTTTTCATGTTAAACTTCTCATGAGAACATGTCATTTTTGTAATTGTTTTTGTGATATCCTCTCAACAAGACAAAATTCCATGAGGAGAGAGCCTATCTCAATCTGATTGTATACTAATCCCTAGAAAATATTGGTGCTGAAACATTCCCTCTCTCTCTCTCTCTCTCT
>CABHPH010132178.1:0-11318 GCA_902168325.1 Peromyscus nudipes | reverse complement strand
ATAGGGTAAGACTATTCTTCTTCATTATACCACACATTTCAAGTCCTTTGAACGAATTGATTGATATTAATTAGTTACTCATTCAAAAGCCATTCTATCTCTAGAAGGGGTAAATATGTAATTCCTAGTTAAATTATTATGAGAACTGCGGTAAAGGGTGGGAAATAAGGGGCTTGTAACATGAGGATAAAGAACACGTGCTGTATCTTAGTGGACTCCACGTGGGGTGGGGGGAGGGGGTGCTAATGGCACCCACAGAGCAGAAGGCTGGAGGAAGCCAGGAAATGGCTACTGACTTCTGGGCCAGGAATCTGCCATGAAAAATTAAAACACAGAAAAATGACAGTGGTCTAGAATGACCAGTCATCAGGCACTTTGGTTAATTTTTGTAGACCAGGCTTGCCCTCAAACTGCTGACGCTGTTGGTTCAACCTCCTAAGTGCTGGGACTGATGGTGTACAGCACCACACCCTGGTCCTCATTTTACTTTCTATGTCTACAGAAGATTTGTGAGCTGCTGGGGCTAACTCACTGTTTTCAAATAAGAAAAGATCTGGACTTTTTTTTTTGTTGCATATTTAAAACAACCAATCTAGTGCTTAGCTGTCTACAACTACATGAAATGATTTCCTACAAAAACCTAGACATTCTGGTTTGGGTAAAGATATGTTTGAAAAATATGTGGTTGAATTAAATGTGCCCAAGTCAGATAAATGGAGTCTCGGTGATTTAAGACAAGATATGAAATTATTTGAAATCTTGGTCAAAGATGATATGTACCATGATTCATGGGTTTGAGTTTACTATTTGCTTCTAGTTTCAATTTAGCAAGTATTTCTGGAAGGCCCTATGTATCTGATTTTAGATGCTGAATAGCCTTCTAAAAACTATGCAATTCAGTTTCTATCTTCGGTGAGATTATTTTCCCCTTTGACCAAATAGTGAAAAGCAGCAGGTGAGTCTGCACTTGTGTATAATAAAATCCCACAACAGGAGACATCCATGTTGGAATAGATTGTCACGGAGAAGAGAACCTTAGATGAACTTGGAAGGATTAGTCTCCTGGGATGTGAGAAGACACAAAAATGAATTATTTCCAGTAATAACTGTAATCTCTGTTTCTTCACAGCCAGGCAGAATCAAATGTTAATTGTACATTGCACTGGAAAAAATTAAACAGTGACTATAATACCACAAAAACACGAGCACCACTAAATCCCTTTGCTTAACCATTTGTCTCGTGGCAAGTCTCCTTCTCATGAAGAATTATCATGAGAAAACCGGGGGCAGGAAGTGGCTTCTGTAAACAGCCAAATAAACTCTCTGAGGTGTGGAAACGAAAGCTCCTTCTGTGCTCAGCCCTGAGATGGCAGCAGGCCACTGCAAGGGCACTCCCTGAGTGGTGGCCGGAGCTTGAAGGACTTGAAAAAATGCTGGGGGATGGGTTCATTTGAATGTTCAGCAGGAGAGAGATTGTAAATTTGATACTGGCTCTTAAATAATCGTCCTCTCTGGGACTGGGGCATTAGCTCCGTTGGTAAAGGATTTGCCAGGCAGGCACAAGACCAGGAATCTGATCTTCGGCACCTGTGGAAAAGCCAGCATGGTTGTGTGCTTGCAATCCCAGCACCTGGCAGATGCGCACAGATGGATTTCTGGGGCTCCCTTTCCAGCCAGCCTAAAGGGTGAACCCCAGGTCCCAGTGAGAGATCTTATCTCAGAAAACAAGCTGGCACTTTCCTGAGGGGTAACACCGAAGGTGGACCCCTGTCCTTCATCCACAAGTGCACAGGTATATGCCCCCCATATACAGAATAATCATCGTTTCTGACAGTAATGTCTTCTGACTTAAGAGTATGTACATTAGAGTATATCTAAAAAAGCACACACATATGGATATGTGTAAATATATACCCATATATGTACATCCAAATTGTTTGATGAATTTAAAAGCAGCAATCTACTAATTAATCTAACAACAATATCCTGTAGCCACTAGTCACAACATCATGGAAACCCCAGTCTCCTCCCTTCTTGGGTAGCTAATTTGCTGATGCTGTAGGTTCTGAGAAGGATCTCTGCAGGACTGGCCAAGCAGGAACTGAGAAACGCCAAACAGTATTCCTGCCTCTGTACCAGAAGGGATTCTTTCAACTTGGAAGCCCTGGGCAATTCTACCCAGTGAGGTCACTATCACTGGTCGCCATCACAACTTTATGAAAACTAATGAATTGACTAATTAGATGCAGACATTAGATGCTACTGTGGCAGTTCATGAAGGAGGGGAAATGGGGTGCCTGCTTAAGAGGCTTATGGCCTCAAGAAATACAAACAGACCTCAATTTCTGTTTTCCTCGCTTGAGTGAATGTATCTTACACTGTTCTGTCAAATCAGAAAGGCTGCATCCGGGAGAATAAGCTCCCTTTAATATGTATGCAGAAAGAGACCCGAAGAGACTGGGCAGGTGTAGCTAGAGTTTTCCTGCCTGGCCCACAGTCAGGATAAATCTCTTTCACCTGCCAGTCCCACAGCCGCTCAGACCCAACCAAGTAAACACAGAGACTTCTATTGCTTACAAACTGTATGGCCGTGGCAGGCTTCTTGCTAATTGTTCTTATAACTTAAATTAATCCATTTCTATAATCTATACCTTGCCACATGGCTCATGGCTTACCGGCATCTTTACATGCTGCTTGTCCTGGCGATGGCTGGCAGTGTCTGGCAGCGTCTCCTTCCACCTTCCTGCTCTTTTTATTCTCTCTGTTAGTCCCGCCTATACTTCCTGCCTAGCCACTGGCCAATCAGTGTTTTATTAGCAACACATTTGCCATACAGAAAATCCCACAGCAGGCAGGAGTCACTTTTTCCGGGGCTCAGGAAGGGTCCAATGGGAGACAGACTCACGAAGATTGTGGTTGCCTCCTTCCCAGCCTTAAACCCAAAGGCACAGTCCACAATGACACTACAGAATATAATCTTCAAAGACAGAAAATTAACAGTTGTAAACCTTCTTTAAAGGATGTTTTATTTTACTTATCTAAATTACTATTATTTTCATTGCAAAATCATGGCCCTTCAGATCTGCCATTTTAATGTTGTTATACTTCATGTGTCTGAAGGGAGAGGCACCAGGTACGAGAAGAACCATATTGGATGGCTAGGAATGGAAACCTTAGTGTTTTTCTGGGAGAGAAGTCTCTCATTTCAGGAAGGATTGAGCTACATGGTGCTTTTACGACAGTAACCTGGGGAAAGGGCCACTGATCGTGAATGGAAGAATTAAAATACGTCTGAGAATAAACGCCGTGGATATCTACAAGGACTCTTTTCCCTAAGTCCCTACGAGGACTCTTTGCTGTTGACTAATAAATTTTAGGTACTTGTTTAAGAGCTCTGCTGGGCTATTTTCTATCCTTTTCTCCCTTTGGCATGTCAGTTTTCTAAAGCGAAGGATCTGCAGTCCATGCTGTGTTTAGGCAGCAGGACTGAATTGGTGTAACACCGGAAGGAACGCACTTAAGAGCAGAGCCAACCACCCACATCCCCAGGTCAGAAAGCTTGAAGGTCAGGCACAGCCAGGTCTTCCCAGAAGGCCAAGGTGCTCAGACAAAGGCACCTTCATAATCACCTTTCCCACAGTGCCCTTTGGTCCAGGGCAGTGGAGCTGGTCTCCTTTAACTTGGGCCATGATTGGAGCTGTCTTATTTGATGCTAAGATGTTTTTACTTTGATTCCTGGTTTGATTTTTCGGGTTCACCTTGCCTCAAAGGCCTTTGATTGGGTGAGGTCAGCCTCTATTGTTTGCTTTTGTGTCTCAGCCCTACACTTGGTTCCTCCTCAATTTTGTGCCTTGAAAGCCTTCAATTGTGTAACCTTAAAAGTCTTCCATTTCGCAACTCAGAAAAAATGCGGCGTCCCTGGGGTGGAAAGGCTCCTGTGTCCTTAGAAGGATGGCCCAGCCGCTAGCCACAGGTGTGGGACAGGCTGGACTTGCCCCCTCGAGTTTGGCAATGTACCTTTGAGGAAACCAGATGCTTCAGTGAGCATCAGCCTTCAGTACAGAGAGAAAGCAGAAAACAGAATAAAATGTACCCTGGGGAAAAGAATCAGGAAAAATACTCGGAAGCAGCTGAGTTCTGCGTGGAAGTATGTGTCACAAACTGCCTGATTATCATAAAGGATGAATGTGACAGAAAACATTACATGGGACTAACATCTGGCCGTACACACATTATAGGATTAATGAGATTTAAAGGTTCTTTTGATCAAAAACATCTCCCCTAGTGGCCTGCCAAAACATCTGAAAATTTACATTTTCATGTCCAGAAGGCCTTTGCTCAAACGCGACTGTCTTTTCTGGGAGGTTGCACATACAAATTAATCAGCATCAATCCATCAGCTACAGTCAGCGACTGTCCTAGCAGAACAGGCTCTGGAAATATAAACCATGGAGGAAGACTGTTTGGACACAGTCAGCATAGAGAATGATTTAGAGCAGCGGTTCTCAGCCTGTATTTTGCCACCCCCCCACCCCCCAGGGTTCCCATACTGTATATCCTGCATATCAGATATTTACATTACGATTCATAACAGTAGCAGTTATGAGGTAGCAACCAAATGACTTTATATTTGGGGTCACCACAACACGAAGAACTGTATTAAAGGGTCTCAGCATTAGGAAGGTTGAGGACCACTGGTTTAGAGAGTACTTTCCGAGACGATGGACCTTGGCCATGTAGCTACTTACAGTTTAAGAAAGGAAGGAAGTTATTGCCTCGGGCATGCTAGCCACACTTCAAGGGCTTGGCAGCTGTACTTACCGTATCGCAGAGTGCAGACGTACACACCTCTCATTATTGGAAGCTCTGCGGCACAACCACGGTCTACGTGGACTATTGATGTTTTTATATTGTGCTGGGGATTTGAAGAATAGCCAAGAAACCGCCGAAAGAGACGCAGGCAATGGGGGGAAGGTCCAAGAGAGAAATCGGATCTTATCAAGTCAGGGCGGCAGGGAGACTAAAGACCAACGTTGTCTGTTTCACCATTTATTGACAGTCATTTCCTTACATTCAATTATGAAAATTTCATAACAGCGTCATGCTGGAGTCAAAGTCCGGGTTTGTCAAATACTAGCTGGGTGTCTATGGACACATAACTGAAGTCTTCTTCTATTTCCCCACCTGTAAAATGGAGGTGGTGAGTCCTACCCCATACCACGGTCATGAAGATAATGATAATCCATTTGGACCTGGTGTATGGTGGGTGTGACGGTTTCAATGAAAAATACCTCGAGCACTTGATCCCAGTTGGTGGCGCTGTTTGGGGAGGTCATGGAACCCTGAGGAGCCTTGCTAGAGGCGTTGAGCTTTTACCGCCTCGCTCCACTTTCTGCTCTCTCTGTTTTCTATATGAGGACAAGAATGTGATTGGCCAGCACTCAATGTTGACCGCTTGCTGCTGTATTTTCCTGCTGTTATGGATGCTCCCTCTAGAACCATAAGTTCAGACATCCCTTTTCTTCTGTAGGGAGTCTTGCTTTTAGCCATGGTGTTACATCGCAACAGCAGGAAAGTAACGAACACAGTAGGAGGTAGGTGGGATGTTGGAGCTATGATCTCGTGAAACCCATTCCTGTGCCTTGGACCACTGGCTGGCATCCCTGTACCTCTGAGTCTGTTCTCAGCACACAGAAGACACTGCACATACAGCTGTTGGATTTAATTGAACTGGAGTACTCTAACCTTTCTTTTTACACTCTCATTTTCATTATGAATGAAGACCCAGTGCAAACTCTGATGTTATTAGCATCCAAGGAGTAATTAACATGAAATAGGATCAGAAGACAACAATCCCTTAGAAGCTAATCCTTTTAAGTTAATAGAATTGAAATATTATAATTCATAAAATAGCACTTAAATAATGCTGCTTGGACAGTAACAGCTTGTTATTTATATTTGTTGAATTTTTAAAATTATACCCTTCACAGAATTGCTTGAGGGAATGAGTACAAAGAATTAATACATTAATTATCATAAATGAATCATTAAACAGCAACAGTCATAAACAGCTTAAGCTAATGTCTTAAAAAAAAAAAAGCAAACCAAACAAGCCAACAGTCTAAGCGCTTTTCCTCGCAGAAAAGTGGGCTTAGGGAGCCGCTGACTGGAGGGACATTGGGTGTGAAAGTGGGGCCACATGTGCTCTGGTCCCCTTCTTTCCCTCCATATTGAAACCAGTGGGGAGAGGTGACCCCACACTGGCAGCCATTGATGAAACAGTTTCTGGTTTTTCTTTGCCTGCCTGAATCTACTCTTAGACATCAAAGACCAACTTCCAGGTTTTACTTCCTTTTTTTTTCCAAATGAGATGTTTCTGATTTTCCAATGAGAAGTTACAAATTTTGGTTCCAGTGAGTCCAGAGCCAATCAAGGCCTCGGAGAGCAAAAAAGAAGAACAGGAATCATAAGCATATGGTGACCCTTTGACCTACTCTACTCCTCCCTGGCCTCAGCACCTGCCTCACAATCTTGCTAAGCCAGCCCGGCCAATGTTCACCTGCTTAATTAGTTTGCTTTAATTGGCTTTGAAGAAAAGGATTCAAGAACTTAAAAATAATTATTTTACTAATTACTAAATTAGAAAGTTTCAAATATCCAGGCCTGTAATTATCCATCCTCACTGCCAGTTTACAGTCTTACATAGTCAAATTGGGGTAGTATGCAAGGGACATTAATATCTAAAAAATTCTATGCAGAGGATCTTGGTTTGTGGTCAAAGCTGAGATCTACTGCTCAATCCAACTGCACTGTCCTCTACCTGAGTAGAGATGAACGGGGCGGTGTCTGCCAGAGAATGGAGTTTTGTCCTGAGATTTGTGTTCATATTTTATTTTTTTCCCCTTATGTTTCTATGTACATCACCATCCCAGTCTTGGAACCACATCATCACTGCCATGACTCTCAAACCATTTGCTGTCATTTAACTACTAATGTTCACTGGTTACCATGACGCTGTTGTGTCCACTTCAGATGGTCTATTTGGGAAATCTCTATCAACAAAGCAATGTTGAGATGGCCACAAATGTGTTAGAGTATGTTTTGCCTTGTATGTGTGGTGCTTTATGAGGACTCTGAACCTGTTGTCATCCCTTGAACACTGTAGTTTCACGAGGAATGATTTGACCTCAGACAGGATTTTATTAATGTGTCACAACATGTATAGTGGTTTAGCGGCTGCTGCTACCCATACTCGGATCCGCTGCTTGCTGTTGTTGAAGAACAAAGATCAGTTCCCGAAGTCAACATGCTGAGCCTTCCCTGAGCACTTTTGTGGTCTGGATGGATGGCCACAGTGTTGATAAACAAGGACCAGGAGAACAAAGGCACTGGATAGGATCTGTTATGAATAGATACAGCTAGCACTGCTGTGGACATTCCCCCACTCCCGGGGAACAGACTGCCCACTCTCTCCCCTCCTTACCTCTGTCTTCCTTCTCTCCTTTCTAAAAAGGCCAAGGAAGCAGAAACATATAGAAAACACCACCACAAATACCCACATACCCTATATCTTCACCTAACATAAATCTTAACTTTTGTTTCAGTATTTGAAGTCTTCAGTCAGTACTTAGGTTAAGAAATAGAAATTCTTCAACAGAGTTGAAACTGCTCCCTCTAACCACTGGTCCCCAGGCTTTGCCACACTTTAGAACCACCTGGAGAGACTTCAAACTCCCCTTACCCAATTCTCATCTCATGCTAATTAAATGAGAAATCTAGGGAGGCAGCCATTAGTACTGTCTGAGCTCCACAAGCCATGATTATATGTAAAATTAGAGAAACCCTGCTCTGTCCCCTACTCCAGAGGGAAGGACCATGCCGCACTTAGTGTTTATATCTATACTGCATACATATTCATAAGCGAGGTCATTTTGCATGTTTAAAAAAGTCAAATTGTATAATATCATATGAGTTCTGTCACATGCTTTCAATATTTAGCATTGTTTTATCCATGCTGACACGTGTATAATTTGTTCATGTAAGTCTTACATATTCAACTTTAAGTAAGCCAAATTATTTGTTCACCATACTATTGGTAGATATTGTTCATGAGTTTGGCTTATTTCTCCATTTATTTGGGTGAGCTGTTTAGAGGCTGGTAAAGATGGTGCATATCTCGTGTAGGCTTTCTCCTGCACATCTAGGGTTCATCTACTTATTGTCGTGGTGTCTATAAACCACTTGTCTCATTGGCTACTGGCCTGGAAGAATAAGAACAGTCTAACTGGGGTAATTGTGTGTCCTTGCTTTAGGATATTTTCTATAGACTCTCTCAGATTCCATTTGGGAGCAATCATGTTACCTGGAAAGAGCCACACATTTTTTTTCCCTCTCTCCAATCTTTGTAAATTTTGTCTTTTATTTTCTTGCACTGTTTAGGACCCCCGGGCATAATATTCAATAAAACCTGTCATAGATACCCTTGGCATCCTTCTGATCATGAGGAAAGTGCTTCTAATAATTCACTTTTAAGGATTATATCTGCTTTGGACTTAAGGCCCACTCCATGAGACGGAACCCATCCCTGACACTGCTTTGGTGGCCAAGAACCTGAAACCAACCAGATAGGCCAGGGACCTAGGGGAAAACCAACTACTACTGTTCTGCTAAAGGAATGCATCAATAAAATGACTCTTAATGGCATTCTGCTAAACTCAGGGATCAGTGCCTCGCTCAGCCAGCATCAGAGAAGCTTCCTCCTGCAGCAGATGGGAACAAATACAGAGACCCACAGCCAGACACTGGGCAGAGACTGAAAGATCTTGGAACACTCAGTCCTAAATGGGACGTTTACATCAAATTCCTCTTCTTAGGGCTCACGGAACCCCACAGAAGAGGAGGAGGAAAGATTGTAAGAATCAGAGGACACCATGGAAACAAGGCATTCATTCTAAACACAGCACTACTGATGCATGTATGTACTCACAGACTGGCGGCATGCACAGGACCTGCACAGGTCTGCACCAGATGGGGTTCCAGCTCTGAGAGGAACCTGTGTGTCTCTGTGTCTCTATGTGTTTCTTGTGCTTTTATTTTATTCTATTATTATTATTATTTAGAAGCCTATTTGCTTTCTAACGAGAGACAGAAAGGCGTGGATTCAGCTAGGACTGGAGGTGGGGAGGACCTCAGAAGAATTTAGGGAGGGGAGCCATAATCAGAAAACATGGCATGAAAAAAAATCTATCTTCAATAAAAGAAAAATAGAGAAAAAATAATTATACCTGCTAAAGGTCTTTTCCTAAGTTTCTGTTACACATTTAAAAAGTTTCCTTTTTGTTTAGTCAAGAGTTTCTGTCATGAATGATGATGAATTTTTCCACATGCTTTTTGTTACATCAACTAAAAGATCATATGTCTTTTCTATTTTAATCTAAGAGGATAAATGATATGAATAGACTTCATTTGGATATTAGTGTACCAAAGTTATATATATAAAGTTAATTTAATATATATTTTATTTATATATATACACTTAATTAAGAATCAAGTTGTATAACTAATGTTATAATGGGCCCAGTTTCTGAGGAAAGTATGTTTAATTATTTTATCTATTTATTCTGGTATTTTTCATTTAAAATAACAATAATAAGTACATACTGACTTTTTTTGGTTCTGAAGTCAGCCTTGCCTGACGTGATCATAGGCTCTCTGTTTCCTTTGGACACTATTAAGACAGTGTCTTCCTCTGCCTCTTTACTTTTTAACTTACTCTGAATCTTTATATTTAAAGTGAGTTTCTTGCTACAAATTGTAGCTAGAGCATTTTTTAAATCCACTTTGACCATTTATATAGTTAGATAATTCATATATTATATAATTATCAGAAATTTATATAAGCGATTATGTGTATATTGTAATATATTTGGGTTGTTATCTGCCACATTTGCAACTGCTTTCTCTTTTGCATTGCTGTTTTAAGTTTTTCCTCATCTTCTTCTGCCTTCTCTGTTTTAATTGAAAATACATATATCTTACTGTTTATTTAGTGTGTGTGTGTGTGGGGGGGGCACCTATGTCTCTGGACGAGCATGACCATAGTACACATGTAGGTCAACGGACTGCAGACACTGTTTCTCTCCCTCTCCCAGATTGAACTCAGGTTGTCAGGCCTGACACTGAATCATCATGTCAGCCCAAACTGAACATCTTCTATGGATGCTATTTTTCTTCTCTCTTAGTTTATTCATTTTAGCTAAAATTTTTATTATCATTTTGCAATGTACATTCGCAACGAATATAAACGTACTCTCAAGTTACGCGATTCCACTTCATGGATAGCACATGAATTTTTTTTTTTTTAAGATTTAGCATTTTTATTTGTTTGTCTGATCTATGTATGATCTACATGTTGGTTAGTGCACTGGGTGTATGCCCGGTGCCGGCAGAGGCCAGAAGAGGGCACCAGATCCCTTGGCACTAGAGTTACAGATGGTTGTGAGCTGCCAGGTGGGTACTGGAGAATGAACCTGGGTCCTCTCTAAGAGCAAGTGTTCTTAACAGCTGAGCATCTCTCCAGCTCTTTGACTCCAGGCTTTTCATAGTCCCCTTCAAGGACTCTAAATTCATGTGACAGAGGTACCCAGGTAACAGGACGGGCCCCATATCCATAGCTGCTGAAACCACACGCCATGCTTCTGTTCCTCTGGCTTTCTGTTTCCTGTTTCTGGTTTTGGCCACTGGGAATCTCTTTTGTTTTATAGTATTCTGTGATGCAAGTTTAAAAGGACATTCATTTATAGTCGGGCATTTCTAAGGCTTTGTTAAATGGAAGATTTGCTGGCTACTCATTTTACCTTCTTACTGGAAACCAACTCCAACAATTTTTCATAAAAAGATTTGATAAGCTGATGGGGCTTGTGACTCCTGAACCTTATTGGCCCAGACTAAGCCCATGGACCAGCCAAGTCACAAGGCCCTTGGGAAGGTAACAGGTATAGAATTCCAACAGACTTGCTGACCTCAGTGGACGCTGTCTGCTCCTGCTTCCCCTGTGTTGACCAAATAAAGCTTGTCCTGTTTTGAGCTCCTTCTGTAACCGTGGTCAGGCCCATGCTGGGCAACATCAAGCTCACTCCGGCTGACCCAGGTTAGCTGTTTGCACCCCTTCTTCCTGCCTCTGCCTTATCTAGAGACTCCGTTTGTGAGTTTCCCCCAGAGAAAGGAATGCACAAATGTTGCCTCTTTCTTGGTGTGTAACTTGCTCTGGTAAAACATGGAGCGTTGTCTCAGGAGCATACTGAAGTGAAATCTGTGCA
>CABHPH010132177.1:0-16915 GCA_902168325.1 Peromyscus nudipes | reverse complement strand
CAGGCCAGTGTACACACTTGTGCTGAGCCAGGCCAGTGTACACACTTGTGATGAGCCAGGCCAGTGTACACACTTGTGATGCCAGCACTTGGGAGATGGTGGAGACAGAGGATCTCAGGGGTGCTGGCCAGCCAGTCCAGCCACATTAGTGGGCTCCATGTTCAGTGACAGACCCTGTCTCAGAAAAATAAGGTGGGAAAAGTGGCTGTGGAAGACATCTCAGTGTCAACCTTCAGCCTCACATCGGTGGACACATGTGCGTGCATGAAATAACATTAATTTAAACTCGGCTAGCACATGTGCACTCCCCACGTGAACATGTAAACACATACACGAATCAAACAAAATAATCTAAACCAGGGTTGGGAATGTAGTTTAGTGGCAGAGCGCTTGCCTAGCATGCGCAAGCCCCTGGGTTCCGTCTCTAGTACAGAAAAGTGAAAAGAGAATCAGAGCTTTCTTGACTGCTCTCAAAGAAGACTGTCAGGTGACCCTGCTCTTTGTGGCGTTGGGGACTGGAGACTAAGGCCTTTCAGACAGAGCAGCATTCAACCAGGGGAGTTTACTGGTTTTCCCTGACCCCTGTACCTGGACATTAAGCGTGTTCTCAGTATTTTTCAATATTTAATTTTTTAAAAATGATTTTTAATTATGTTTATGTATATGTGGTGGTGATGGGGAGGAGGAACCATTGAGCATGTGACTGCAGGTGCCTGCAGAAGCAAGAGGCATCTGATCCCTGGAGCTGGAGTTACAGGCAGTTGTGAGCTGCTGATGTGTGTGCTGAGAACCAAACATAGGTCCTCTGCAAGAGGAACAGCCTGCACTCTTAAATGCTAAGCCAGCTCTCCAGACCCCTCTTCAGGATTTTTGTAGTTATGTCTCCGCTCAAACAACCAGCAGCAGCCATATCCTTGCATGCAGTGGGAAGACCATTTTAGGCTAAGCTAATGTGGGTCCATTTCTTGACACAGTGGTGGCCGCAGACAAGTTTGTGCTAAGCTGTGTCTGGGGTATGGACACTGCAGGCTCTGAGTGATTTCTGCTACCCGGTAAGCTCCTCTGTGGTCGGGGATGAGACAGGGTGGAGCTCTCCAGAGAGGGCTCTGCCAGGCCGGGCATGAGATGCTGTCCGGGCTGGAACCTGGAGTCTGAGTCCAGTGGGTGAGGTGCAGATACACGGGGAAGATGGCTAGTGTGCTCTGGTTGACAGGTGCTGGGGAGGCAGAGACCCTGCAGCCTGCTGGACTTCCAGCAAGAGGGTCTTGTAGACTAGGGGAGGCTATGTCAACCTGTCTTTCCTCCAGCTGGGAGTAAGACACACTGTCTGAAGCCCTAGGGAGCCACCTTCCTCTGGGGACCTCACTGTAGAAGGGGCTAAAAGTCACTGGGATGTGACAACAGGTGTCAGTCAGGGCTCCGGTGGGGATGTGCTTTAGCATTTCATTGTGGAAAAATGAACGTGTGCAGAGTAGAATGGTTACACCATAGACTCATCCTCAGCCTCCACATCCTGACTAGCCTCGAGTCATTGCTGCCCACACACTTCCCCCTCCAGACAACAGATCACTTCATCCGTAGAAGTTGGAGTCTGTTCTGTTTCACGAACAGATAATAGTTCTGGAGCAGACACGCAACACTAAAATCTGTTAGAACTGATAACGGAATGTAGTGAAGTTCGTGGGCAGAATCCATATACAGGGCAATCAGCCATGTTTCTACACACTTGCAGGGAATTAGCCAGAGAAGAAATAAATCCCATCTCTTCTGGGCATTACAGCCCAGAAGAGACCTTAGCAATACATTTGACCAAAGCAGATGAAAAACTGCAGACAGAAATTTATCAAGTACTGATGAAAGAAACTGAACAAAAATGAATGGAAATACATCCCATATTCATGGTTTTCAAGGATTAGTATTGTTGAAATGTCCAAATCACCCAGTTGATCTACAGATTGAGTGTAATCTCTATAAAAATTCCAATGACAATTTTCACAGAAATAGAAGAAACAATAACTGTAAAATTCATGCAAAACCACAAGTGACTCCAAATAGCCAAAGCTACCGCAAGTGAAAAGACCCCGGCTGAAGATACTACACATCTTGGTCCCAAACTATGCTACAAAGCTTATGAAATTAAAACAGTATGGTACTGGCATAAAAATGGAACAGGGTAGGTAGGGAGAGCCCAGCTCACCTGTGCATTGATGACTGATTTCCACCAGATGCCAAAAATACACAAAGGGAAAAGGATAGTGAAAAGAAAGGATCCACCTACAAGAACGTGAAATTAGGCTCCTATCTCGCAGATTTTACACACACACATGCACACCCCAGCCCAAGAGGACTAAAGGCATGTAATCTGATACTATAGAACTTCTTGAAGAGAGAGAGAGAGATTCCTGTGGTACTGCTCTGGAAAATAATCTGGATTTTATTCTAAAATCTCAGGTTATGGGATCACATCAGGCTAAAGTTTCTTCATGGGGAAGAAGGCAACGTGGAAAGAGGGGGTGTGTGAACTAGGGGGAATATTTGCAAGGTGAACATCTGATAAGGGATTAATATCCCAAACATGTGAGATGGTAAAATCATAGCAGGAGTCTAAAGAGCCTTGTTTGAAATGGGCACAGGGCAAGCATGGACATGAGTCCTACAAGTGAGCAACGGACATGCATGCTTGCTAGTCGTCAGGGAAGCACACGCAAAACCACAAGGCGAGCCTACGTCACACCTGTCAGAATGGCTATTAGCAGAACGATGAGAGATGACTGTTGGCGGCATGTGGAGATGCAGAACCCTGGCACAGTGCTGGTGGGAATGAGGTCGGTGCAGCCATTACTGAAAACGGAGAGGAGGCTTCTCAAGAAACTAGGAACGGGGCTAACACGTGCTCCGGCACTAGGTATACAGCCCAAACTCTCGACGTTGGTTTGCTGGAGAGACACTGCCAGCACACCCATGCTGTTGGCAAGTCCATCCAACATAGCAATGTAGAGAGGCATCCTTGGGTCCCAACAGCAGATGCTTGGTGGAGAAAATGTGGCAAGTTACACAGTGAAGTGCTATGGAGCCTCTGAAAGGAGGACATTCTGTTACAACAATGCTGATGAATGGGGGTTGGGGGGAAGCACAAATCCTGCTTGCTCTCACGTCTGTGTGAGATATAAGGTAATCAAATGCAGAAGCGAGGGAGTGGGGGGCGGGGAGAGGCAAGCCAAAGGGACAAGCTCTGATTCGATGGAGCACTTTACCAGGAGCGCAGTGGCCCAGTATGGTGACTATTGTTCATAATGCATATGTCCAACTTATGGGGATTTTCAAGTTCTCTACCAGGAAAAACAACAAATATTGAGCGGATTGTGGTGTACATGCACCAGCACTCAGGAAGCCAAGACGGGATCAGGAGGTCCAGCTTGGACTACCTGTCTCAAAAAACAAAATAGCTATTTTTCAGTATTTAAAAAAATACAGATCCAGCTGGGTGGTGGTGCTCATGTCTTTAATCCCAGCACTCAGGAGGCAGAGGCAGGCAGATCTCTGTGAGTTCGAGGTCAGCCTGGGCTACCAAGTGAGTTCCAGCACAGCCAGAGCTGTTACACAGAGAAACCCTGTCTTGAAAAAACCATAAAAAAAAAAAAATCCAGATGCAAGCCAGGTGTGATGGTACATCCCAGCACTCAGGATGCAGAGGCAGAGGCAGGCAGATCACTTTGAGTTTGAGGCTAGCCTGGTCTACAGAGTGAGTTCCAATACAGCTAGAGCTACATAGTGAGACCTTATCTCAAAAGACAAAACAAAAATCCAGATCCAAATGGGTCTTGGGAGGCTCCTGTCATATTTTTCCATTTGTTGCATATGTGTGGTTGATACTCATTTCTTGCCCGTCTCCCACGTAGCTTTTTCCATGACACTAGTCTCCCACTGTGTTCCTGGTCCCCTGAATCTTGTCCATTGGTTGTACCCACGGGCTTATCCAATCCAGCTTGACTGTGCTCCACACACCGTGTGGAGAAGTTGGCTCTGCAGCCTCTGGAAGATACCTGCTGGGCCCTCCTGGTGGAGTGCTCACTCCAAGGCTTCCTTGGAGGACAGACCTTCGTTTTTAACCAGGTTCCAGCTGCTGTGTGTGGCGGGGGCTGGGAGCACCCCCCATCAGTGCATCTCTCTAGTTTCCCTCTTTCCTTCACAGTTTACCCACGCGGCTGTTCCTCCTGACATTTCCTTCCTTTCCTCTTTCCCTCCCTCCTTATTTCCTTTCTTCCTTCCAGGACACCGAGGCAGGTGCTCTGCTAACCAAGCCCTAGCCTTCTCTCGTTAGCTAAAACTGGAGACATAAATAAAAAGGTACTCAAAATGTGCTCGGGCCCGGGATGCAGCTCAGTTGGTAGAATGCTTGCCTGGTATCCAGGGGGTCCTGGATTCTTCCTACATCACATAACAGGGTGTGGTGGGGAGTGCCACAGGCCACACTTGGCAGTATGGCGTGTTCAGTCTGGGCTAGAGACCCTTTCTTAAAAGAGAGAATGAAAAGGCTAAATGCTGTCATACGATAGTAACTTTTAAGGCCTGGAATATCTTCTTCCTGATTGTTGTTTTCCTATGTGATTCTGGGTGTGAAGCCAGGGCCGGGTACATACCACGCTGTGTTCCTTGCTTGAGCTGTTCCCCAGGCTCTCCTGGAAGGGATGTGGTCTTCCTCCCTGCCCTCCCAAGGTCATTCCAGGCTGGAGACAGGAAAAGACAGGCACTTGGTGCGGCCCCTACTGCCAAGTCTTTCAAAGGAAATCAAGCATTTGGCTGGCAGGACCATTGCTTTCACATCTGTTCTTTTAGGATTCTCTGCTGTTACTCAACATACTGTGACCTGGACTGGCCTCTCCCTTCTGCAAAAGCCCCGTCTCCCAGGCCTGACCAACATCTGGCAACCACAGAGCCAGCTCCTGCCTCTGGGTAGGCTGCAGCACTCACGGGTGCGGGACTCTTCTTACCTCTCCTGAGACTAGGCCAAGCAGAGGGTTGGCGCTTGTGCACAGGCAGGGGCGGTGGGGGCTGGATGGGGGAAGGTGTGCTGCTCAGTGAGATGGGCATTTGGAGCAGCTTGATGGCCACAGTGACTCCATGAGGCCCTAGCTTTCCCTTCGTTTGTCATGGCTTGCATGGCCCTCGGAAGTCCCTTTCTTCTGGAAACCCTGCAGTCTGCCTATGGAATGAAGGTGTGACCAGGACGTTGTCTGTGTGCCCAGCCTGGACAGGAAGAGATCCCTGTGTGTCCCTGAGCCCAGGCTGGGAGGAACTGAGTCTAAGCATTGGAATGCTCCCTGGACCTCAGGGAAAATCCATTTCCAGGGAGGCTGAGTGACAGGACCTGACTGGCCAGAGCATGGAAGAGCTGCAGAGGTTGGGGGGACATGAGGCCAGCCTGCTCTGCCTCTAGGGGAGGTGAGCCCTCACAGTGCTCCTGCTGCTGGCGACAGGGTGGGTTCTGTGCGCCTCTGCTGCCCTGTCTAGGGAGGGATGTGCTATAGTTCAGTCTGGCAGAAACACCACGAGGTCCTGAAATCCCTATTGTTGCAGGAAAACCTTCTGCAGGGGCTCTGAGGCAAGAGAGAGGTGCGTTGGGCCCTTCTGAGCAGGCAGGGCTGTCGCCCAAGAGGGAAAAGAGCAGTTTGGGGAGGTGTGCTAGACACTCTGCTCCAACCCAAGGAGAGGAAGGAAAGGAGGCTTGGACTCAAAGCCGGGGGAACTCTGGTACAAGCCACTTGTGGCAGGACCCAGGGCTCCAATGGCCACGAAGATTGCTCTGTCTAGTTCTCCAATTCTTTTATTTTGAGACACTGCTCAGGCACAGTACTCACTCATTCCCTTGTCTATTGCTGAGAAATGATTGATTACTCCAGCTTTCCCTCGGTGGCAGTGGTCTAATCTTCAAGCCTGGTGGCTCTGACTTGGGGTCAGCTGAGGTTGTAGCCAGACTGCCCGTGGAGCTGACTCCAAATCAGGTGGAAGCCTGATAAAGATTGGGAATCTGCTCCCAAGATGGCTTCTCCTAGAGGGACTAGTTCAAGAGAGAAGCCCCAGGGTCTTTCCTGACTTCGGAGGTCATGTGGTCCACCTAAAAGTCCCACACCTGCCCCTTCCTTGGCTCTCACTGGTCACAAGCACACCTGGGGCTGCATAACCTCAAGCCTGGGGAGCTGCACAGGTTAGCACGGCCTGTTCTCTGTGGAGGGACTTGTGGCCGTGAGCCTGGGGCCCAGAGGAAGGCTTGCTGCAGCTGACTTGACAGAATCCATAGTATTTTGACATGACCTGGAAGTAAAAGGGTCTGAGCAGGGGCCTGGAAGAGTGAGGCGGTTGGGTGGTAGCATAAGGGACACAGGGTGGAAAAAGGAATGGGCCTGAGTGTTGGGGTCTGATGGGCTGAGAGAGGAGACTCGTTCTGAGGCACAAGGTTAGTCATGTAAAGTCTGTGAGGAGAGTAGGCAGGAAGCAGAGCCAGACTCTCGGGGTTGGAACTGTGAGAACCCCAGCCAGCACCCTGCCTGTCTCTTTAACTGACTATGAACCTAGGCCCTCACAGATGCTCAGCCTGCAGTGCAGCATTGCCTCGCTGGAATGCTGTGGCTTGGGTGAGGTCACACACGGAAGCTCTGTGGAGCTAGCTTCATTGCCCCAGGTCAAGAACTGAGCTGGCGTGAGTGTCCAGCCGATTGCTCAGACTGTGGTCAGCCCAGTGAGGGTCCTGAGCCCCTGAGGCAGAGGAGGAAGACTGTGGCTATGAGGCTAACAGACAGAGTCAGGGCGGTTTCTCTCCTCACATCTCTCCTGCCCCTGCGGAAACTGCCCGGAGTTTGGAAGGCACTGGGGTGCTATGGGGTTTCTCCATGGGGGTGGGACGCCACATCTGGGCTTGTCAGCTGGGTCACGCTGTTGGCTCAGCATTATTTGTTGGTTGGCTGACTGACACATTGTGCCTGGTTTGACCCTGCCTACCCAGCATGTGACACCAGCCTCACCTTGGGACCCCTTTCTGTAGGGAGCAAACATTTCCTGGCATGGGTGAGATGATTTTCCTGAGTTTGGGACCCCGGATCTCAGAGCGGAGCTTTTCAGGTCTGTGTGCTTCTAGTGTGGTTGCCTTCTCCGTCCCACGCCTTCCTGGCCTGGGCACTCGAAATCAGTTTGTGTCTTTAACCCTGGAGAGGAGACTGGGTGGAGTCCTGATAGGAAAGCTTGGCGGTGGAACCTGCAGGAACCAGTCTGCCTGTCTTCTGCTTCCCAGGCCTGACATCAGCTTCTAGGGGAGTCGCAGGAAGATGGGGAGCTGGGGGAAGATGGAGGAGCCTCGAAGAAGGCTTGGGAGTCCTGTGGATTAGGGTTTGGAGGTCCTGAGGACCCCTCTGCCCTAAGCAGGTCCTGCCTTACTCCCAGGGAGTAGCTGAGGTACAGCTTCTCAAAGCTGTGTATACTGGCAAGTGCCGCATCCTCTCAACCTACACCCTCCTCTGAGGAGGGCAGTGGGGTTGGACAAAGGGGAATTAATAAGCTGTGCCTGTGAAGTCAGCATGCTGCCCAGAACACAGCAAAGTGTCACATGTGACCACAGGGGCCACCAACCTCAGGGCTGAGAGGACCTCAGAGGAGGGTGAGGTGCGGGGTGAGAGGAGTCGAGTGTGCCTGGGGCGCCACGTTTTTCAAGGACAGGGAGGGAGGCAGGAGGCCAGGGGAGAGCGGAAGGCATCGCTGGACTCGTTGTCACTTACCTCCCGCCGTCTCTGGGTGGTCCAGCCTGGTGTCTCTCCTCCCTCCCACAGCTAACATCCTCTCCAGTGACCAGTGCTTCTGGGTCACCTTTCAGAGTTAGCAACGGGGCAGAGGGCTCCTCCTCCAGTCAGAGTCTGGGTCCACCTCTCCTCCTGGCAGCATCCTTCTTTTGCTGCCCCCCCACCCCCCGCTCGAGTCTTGTCCTCTGGTGTAAGCCAGACCTGTGAGTCTTATAGTGCCCAGCACCAAGCCTCCTGAATAAATGGACGCCCAGGGATTAATCAGTGACCATGAGAGAAAGATGTGTGATTCAGTCAAGGACACTGGTGTGAAGGGGGCAGGCAAGAGTTACTTCTGCACACCAAGGTGGCTAACACCCGAGGGAGAGGGAGAGCCGCTTTGATCCCAGCAGGTCCCGTGTGTCCTCTAATCAGCAGGTTCCCTAGGGGCACTGCCCAGGAGCGCTAAGGTTCTCACTCTGTCTATCCCGGTTCATTGTGTGGTTACCTCTACCAGCGGTCCACCTTCTTACCGTGGAGTAGCTTGTGCTGTGCAGGTCCATGAAGGCTTGTGCCACGGTTGCAGGGCAGGCAGGCTGTTTTCAGTCTGCCGATCGTGGTTAACGCGGCACCTTTAATGTGGAACACCTGGATGGGGAAGCGTCTGGTTACCTTGAGTCTGCACACCCAGCAGCTTTCCAGTGGTCCCGGTCCTGTCCGCAGGATCGAGGACTGGCGTTGCCCTACATTCTTGTCAACATGATATTTTCCTTTAACTGTCTTCGTGATACAGCAGAATCTGAGTGGCTTTAATTTTCTGCTGGTTCGTGGTACTAAGTACCTTTTTAGGCACTTACTGATTGTTTAAGGAGCATCTTTGTTGAAACACCTGTTTAATCTTTTGTTTGTTTTTTAAATTATTATTGTTTGCATGTGACAGGGTCTCACTATGTTGCTTAGGCAGACTTGAAACTTCTGAACTGAAACAATCCTCCTGCTTCAGTCCCCTGAGTAGCTAAGACTAAAAGTGTGTCCCATCATGCTTGGCTGGTGCCTGTCTTTTAATTGGACCAATGTCCTTGTTACTATTATTATTATTTTGTTGTTTTTTTTTTTGTGACAGGGTCTCACTATATAGTCCTGATTGGCTTAGAGCTCATTCTGTAGACTAGGCTGGCTTTGAACTCACAAAGATCCTCCTGCCACTGCCTCTCAAGTGCTGGGATTAAAGGCGTGTATCACTCTGTCAGGCCGATTGTCTTTTTGTTACTGATCTGTAGGTATTCTAATTTTTAAATGTTTTATTGCATTTGTGTGTGTGTGTGTGTGTGTGTGTGTGTGTTCACATGCATACACCACCATGCACATGTGGAGGTCCAAGGACAACCTGTGGGAGGTGGTTCTCTTTCTACCATGTGGGTTGCCAGGCTTGACTCAGGTTGCCAGGCTGGGTGGCAGGCTCCTTTGCCTACTGAGCCATCTTGCTGGCTGTCTGGGTGATCCCTGTATATTCTTTAGGAGTCATTCCAATTGTGTGTGTAGCAGAGGTCTTGGCCTTCTCTCCTCCTCGGTGACACCTGTTTCGTCTTTGCTTCAGCACACCCAGGCCTGGGAGAGAGTTGCTCAGTGAAGGGGATACCAATATCTGGCTTCTCTGTGAGGTTCCCTCTGCCCTCCTGTAGGCCACCTCGTACCCCCCAGCACAGGGACTGGCTCTGAAATCCCAACTGTGTTCTGGTACTTGACCAGTATGTTCTGGATGCTGGGTAAAAAAGGATGTAGCTCTCAGCAAGGATGTTGCCTGTGGGAAGACAGCCCCAAGGGGAAAAGGATAGAGGCTGGGGGCTACACCAGGAATGTCCCACACTGTGGGAGGGGGAGACATGCCTCACTTTGAGGAGCTCACATGGAGTTGGGGGATCTAGAGAAAAGGTAGAAGAAGAAAGTTCAGTACTCTAGGTTCCGTGGAAGGGAGGCTCCTGAGGACCAGGTGGTACTCTCTCTCTGTGTCAGGAGGGCCCAGCTCATTGCCTCCCAGCCCTTTGCAGTGTGCTGTGTTACTGCTGGGCTCCCCATGACCCCAGGGGGAAGTGAGGCCTGGCACGGTAGAAGGGAAGCCAGCTTTGAGTCCTGGGCTCATGATGACCATGGCTGCCGAGGGGCTTCAGGCAGGGGCCTCTGCTGGTTTGGAATTAGAATCCTAAGGCTGAGCCTAGACCTTACTCCTGCCCTAGCCCCGACTGGGGACAGATATGGAGGGCAGAAAGATTTGTGACCTCTCAGGTGGGCACCCCAGGCCACCATATCACTACAGTGGAATGAGTCCAGGGGGAGGAAGGGGCCTGTCTGGGAGTGGCTGAGCTGGAGGCTTGGGTCAGGCTGTCAGCTTAATTGCTCAGTAAGGATGCGTCTGCTCTCGGGTTGGAGCAGTCGTCTTGGGGCTGCTAATGGAGATTTTCACTTCTTGTTTTATAATTTAAAAAAAAATTGTTCCAGCTTCAAGCTTCAAATTTCCATGAAGTCATTGGAGCTGGGAGTCTGGCCTGGCAGCTCCCCCACTCCTGTGGCAGGCTAGCAGGCTGTGAGAGGGGCCCTCCTCACACCCCCACCACAGCAGGAGCTGAGCTGAGCTGAAGGCCCAGCCTTAGTTAGCCCTTTGCCGTTACCACTGCCGAGCAGGAAGTGGTGGGTCCCAGATGTGACTCACTCTCATTAGGTAGCCGTGGAGGGAGCCTTCCCATGTGTGAGACTGGACGCCTTTGGAGCAGGCTATTGAGGGCCCTGCCACCTCCCTGCAGGCACAGAGCTTGGCTGGGCGGCTTCAGTGCCTCCGAAGCGCCAGGTAAAGTGTGATTTGGGCATGGGATGGCTTGGCGTCTTTTCTTTGGCTCGGGCCTAAGGGACAGCAGGACAGGCCTTGGGTCCCAGGCCTGTGGGAAGGAGGTGAGCCTAGCCCTGGCTGCTGGTGGGCTGGGCAGGCTGGTGGGGAGTGGGGGCTCCTCAGTCTCCTGGGCAGAGAGCCTGGAGGGCGGTTCCTCACTGGGAAACCCAGACAGTTTGGGCCGGGCTTTTCCCAGTCTGGCAAAACCGTGCTGCCGGGTCTTAGGCGGTGATGCTCTTCACTTGGCCCTGTTACCTGGAATTCTGGGAACTGCATACTCTTAAATGCCCCTGTTTCTGTCAAGATTGTGATTTTACATTCACAAGTACATCTCATTTTTTTCCTCACAGAAAATAAAAATTATCAAAGAAACTTACTAAACAAAGCAACAAAAAGTAATTCTGAATGTGGGGGCTGGGGTGTAGCTCAGTGGTAAAGTACTTGCTTAGCATGCCTGAGGTACTGGGTTGCATCCACAGCACCAATAATAAGAGAGAGAAAAAAAACCAGTATTCTGAAAGTGATACACACTTAAGAGACAGAAAACCAATAATGTCTAAGGAAAAGGGAACAATTTCTTTCCCTCGTTCCCTCTGTTTCAAAGCCCCAGGATTAAGGTGGGCCATTTGGAGGGGGTCCCATGCACAGGACACCAGTTGGAACAGGTGTCTCTTCCCCGTTCAGGGGCAGGCATAGGGATCATTCTCCCTGGCCAGCCACTGGGAGAGGGTGGCATGGTGTCTGGATGTGGGGCCAAGACAGATTTCAAAGGCTTGGACTGGAGGCCACAATATGGGCTGGCTCTGCCTAGAAGGCTCTGTATAACTGAGTGGTCATCAGCTCTCGGCTGTGATGTGAGGGGCGGGCTAGACCCGTGGGTCCCACGGCACGCATCATTTGTTGTTGCTCAGGTCTCTCAGCCTGTGTGTGAGTGAACACATTTAAAATTTAAGTATTGAATGTGTTGAGTGAGTTGTGTTAAAACAAAACAAAACACCATGTAGAAAGATACTGGGTCTGGCATGGAATGCGTTATTGTCTCGGAGAGTGGAGAGACCGCAGCAACGAGGGTTGAGCTTCATAGGAAGTCTGAAGCAAGGCACGCTGCTGCAGGAAGTTCAGGCCTGAGGTCTCTCCGTTTTGGTAGAGCTAGAGCACCCAGCATTCTGGGGCTCCCTGTTCCAGGTGTCTGTGGGGGAGGGGCATGGCAGGAGGAAAGGCCCCACTGTGTGGAAGAAGTGCTTGTGTTCTAGAGACTCACTTCCAGGCTCGGAAGTGGCTTTGAAAGGCCTCCATGCTAGCTAGGACTTGGCCCTGGAGCTCTCGGGGATGGAGGTGGACATGGTAAGGGACAAAGCAGGAGTTACCTCTTGGAAGGAGGACAGAGGTCCATGACACTGTCTGAAGGACATGTGAGCACCCTTACAGTTTGGGACTATTTGACCCTGTATGTTCGAAGTCATTCACTACCCAGTTTACAAAAACTATCAGAGGCCATGGTCTGTTGTCCTGGGTCAGGTCTCCCCTCCCCCAGTCCCCACCTGTGCCCTACAAGGTAGTGGCCACCATGCTGGAGGGTGAGAATGGGGGTCAGGACACCGATTCCTTTCTGGTGAGGTTCAGGGTCAAAGCAGAGAACAGGGGCTCGGCTGTGGACTAGTGGCGGGGACTAATGGTGGTGGCCTCCCTGCCAGCGGGAGAGTCAGCTTTCTCAAAGAGAGGTCCCTGTGCAGTGTGACTGCTGTCTTTGGAGCAGCGAGATGGCCGGATGTCATGGACTTTCTGTATGCCTGACCACCTGAGGCCTTAGCTGGGCTGAGCCTTCTGGGACATGTAGTCGTGTTCAGCTTCAGCGGAGAGGTGTACTCAGATAGTGCATCCTCGACACTCTACTATTGCTTGGTGGCGTCTTGCTGAGTGACAAGGTGGTCTGTCCCTTGTTGCGGCCTCTCATTCCTTCTGCCCTGGAAGAGAAAACTGTGGGGTCCTTCATACTAAGCAGATAACCTGCCCCCCTGCCCCTTTGCTGGGCACAAGGTGATGCTTAGCCCAGCTGGAGGATGGTCTTGGTTTTCCTGGGAGCCAGGCAAAGGGGTCACTGAGCAGGCCCATGTCACAGCCAGCCATCCCTGCTCAAGCGTTTTAGGCCTCAAGGGGGAAGCGCTCACTGAACTGGACATGCCTGTGCAGAACTAGATGGAGTGAGTCTGATTTGCAAGTCAGCCCCATCTGATCAGTGGCCAGAGGAAGGGGCCATCAGGCTCCACACCCCCATTCCAGCAGAACCCTACTGTACGGGACCAGCAAGGAGTGGAGTCTGTTTCTGCTGTGAAATCGCTTGCTCTCCCCTGCCTTGGGTGGTAGGCAGCGAGGGCAGACAGGGCCGGGGGCAGCTCAAGGACAGCCGGTGTCCCTTGTGGTAGTCACGTTTTCTCTGTGTTTTTGTTTTCTCGTTTGTAAGGTGGGGCTGAGGGTGCCAGGCAGGTACATGGGAGGGTCAGATGCACGCACCAATGGCGGCTTGCGGAGCCTCTGCTTCCTCGGCTGCTTGGGGGAGGGATGGTTCATGGCCTCTTCTCTTGTCCATTGGCCTTCTGCGCTCTGATGGCGGGTGGCACAGCACCTCCAGCTAGCCACAGGCATCCGGCTTGACCTGCTGCTACACGGTGTTACAGCATTTCATCATGGCTGGGTTTCGCCAGTCTTGGTTCAGACCCATCCTGGCTGAAAGGCCTGTTGTTTCTCGATTCTTCTGCTAGGTGGTGGGCGGAATGGGAAGCAGCCTGGCCCTGAGCTCCATTTCCCTAGCTGGCCTTCTCCAGGGACACCTAGAACAGGGCTTTCCTGCTACCGTCTGCTGTCCTTGCAGGCTGTACGTCGTGTGGTCTGGGTGCTGGTTCGGTAGAACTGAGTGAACCCAGTGATCATCACAGAATGAGGGGTAGCCAGCCTGGACCCAGTAGGAAGAAGTCCACAGTGTTGCGACCTCTAATAGTGTAAGGCCAGTTTCTTCTCTGCAGAGGTCAGTTGTGAGCTCTGTCAGCCTCCCAGGCCTCCCATTAAAGCCTCTTCTCTAGGGGCTGGAGAGATGGCTCAGCGGTTAAGAGCACTGACTGCTCTCCCAGAGGACCTGTGTTCAATTCCCAGCACCCACTTGACAGCTCACAACTGTCTGTAACTCCAGGATCCAACACCCTCACACAGACATATATGCTGGGAAAAGACCAATGCACACAAAATAAAAATAAATTCTGTCTATCCCGTTCTCTCGGTTCGGCACCATCCCTGCTCCCTTGGCCACTCTCGGCCCACCCCCTGACTTGCTCACAACACTGGCTCTCTCCTGTGTTGTGTGCAGTCTCCCTGTCCACCAGCACAGCCTCCACACTGCATGCTTGCGTTTACTTGGCTGGTGTGCCTTTGCGAGGACCCCTTTCAGGGGTTCTGGGGTCCACCAAGGAGGCCTCAGTGTGTTTGCCCTAAGTCCATGTGGCAGCTGCCTCCTCCCCTGGCTCTGGTCACCCCCCTTTTCTGTTGCAGGCTCCTGTGGTCACTGGACATCTTCTTTTTTATGTCCTCTCCTTATGCCCCTGTGCCTGTCCCTGTCCCTCATCCCCAGCATGGCTGGCCACTAGAAGGAATTTCCTGCATTTGAGGCCTCTTTGAAATCTCTGCTACTGTACCCTGTTTCTTGACAGTGCTTTCTGGACCTCCAGGGCCACCGTCTTTGCTCCCTCCCTGGGCATCAGCACCCAGCTGGCCTTAACAGAGTGGCCATGGCCCTGGGACAGAGGCCTGGCTCCTGAAAGGCGCTCATGCCCCTTTGCCTCGTGGCAGGCTGGGATCTGGGGAGCACGATACTCCTTGAAGGAGGGAAGGGGTGCCAGTGGTGCTTCTAGAGCCCTGACCCTGGATGGTCACCTGGTCCACAGGGCCCTATTTGAGGCCCCTGTCTTCCAGGGCTGCAGCCCAGCTGTCCACCTTGGAAGTGGCTTAGTCTCATGTCGCAGGCTCAGGTGACTTCCATCAGTGCTTCGCCCTGGCAGAGTAGGGGAGAAGCACAGGGTTCTGGAGCACAGGTGGGACAGCCAAGGGCCCCCGGGCTCTGCAGCACCAGGCTAGTGTGCATTTCCTTGGCGAGTACTGTGGAGGGCGCAGCTCCGTCCGTGGGCCTGTCTCCCGGTCTCTTGCTCAGAAGAATATGGACTTGGGGCCCATCTGGTGGGTGTGTCTGTTCTTGTCTCCATTCTCTAGGAATGGCCACCTCCTCCTCTGGGCCTCAGTCCATCCATTTCTGGGACAGGCAGCCTGGCCCTGCTTCTTCCCACACCTGTCTTCAGGACCCCATCTGGCTGGGAAGGAGGTGTCCGTTGAAGTGGAGGCGCTGGAGGCGCTGCTCTAACGGAGCCCTGACTGATGGGAGGCAGCCTCTTCTGAAATACCCAGACTCCCTGGAACCATCACTCAGCCCTTGGGGAGATGCATGGTGATGCTCCAGTACGTCAGGGGAATTAGGGAGAAGAGCTGCTTGGAGGAGGGCAGGGGCTGTCGGCCAGCGAGATGGATACCCCTGGGAAGTTATTCCTGGTCCTTGTACATCAAGGTTTCTTAGGCTGTCAACCTCATGTTTAGAGTAGGCTGGCGTGACCCTGCGAGGTCATGGTGCTGACTGTGTTCTCTCTTTATATGAAGCCACTAATAGTTAGGTACCATTACCAGTTCATTCTTTGTCTCAGGAGACTGAAGCCCTGAGGGGTTTGTAAACATGTCTAGGGCCACACAGCACCCTCTGGGTGGAGTGGGATCCACGCCCTGACTTGGAGCTCAGAACTTGCACTCTCAACCTCTAGACTCTGTTGTTTTCCACTGTGGGCACAAGCTGCACCTTGTCCACCCTCCCATTTCCTCTCCCGTTTAGTAAGTTCATCACATGGCTTCCCTCTCCCCACATGTGTTGCTGCCCAGGAACCCTGTGCTATTTGGCTTCTTGTGGTTTCGGCACCTTTCCCTGGGCCTGGTGTAGGGCAGGAGTCAAGAGAGTAGTCGGTGATGGGGCTGGGGGCCTGGATGGCAGGGTGGACCCCTTCCCTCTTTCAGCATGTGTAGATTGACACGGTGGCTCTCTGGAGGTGAAGCGGGACCTCACGCTTGGGCCTGCCTCCACTGCCCCGTGGGTGCTGCCTCTGATGCAGTAAGGTCTGCATGCCGGCTCCGCAAGATGCTGAGCAGTGGAGGAGGCGCTTGTGGCCAGGGCAGCACCCGGGAAGCCAACATGGGCATTGAAGCCATGTGAGAGGGCCTGGGTGGTCTTCCTAGAGGAGCTGGCTCAGCAGGGCAGGAGTTGGCCAGGTGGATGTGCTGGGAGGTGGGTGATGGGCAGCGTTTTCAGGCCACCCAGACCCAACACTGAAAGGGTGGGGCTTATTTGGGGAAGCAAAATCAGTCAAACCCCACAGCTGCCACGAAGGCCCAAGAAGTTGCTGAGTTTGGGGCTGGGGTAAGCAAGAGGGACTGGCTTGGTATTCTTTGTGTTCTGACCAGGGACCCTGTAAGATTGTTCTCAGGGGAGGCCTGGGTTTGGAGAGCAGGGCCTGCTGAGACAGAGCCTCCACATGAGTCTTTAGCCTGCCGCCTACAGCCTAGCTCTGGAAGGCTGGAGTTTGGGGAAGGATTGAGGGACCAGAAGAGGGTGCCCAGGCTTCAAGGTAGCTAAGGAAAGGGCCTCTGAGCCCGTGGGTAGGTGTGGCTCCGGAAGTCAGGCTGTGGTTTAGGGGATACCAGGGTTGCTTTCCCTGAAGACTAGCTCTTCCGGCTCTCAAGCTTGCCCCTCCCCCATTATGGCCAGGTCCTTTTGGCTTTGATAGGGGTTCTCAGGAAGCCTGGGAAGTGAGGCTTTCAGGACCTGGGGCTAGGGAAGCCTTTCCACAGCTGGTGCTTGCGAGACAGGTGGTGGCCCCAGGCTGCTGTTGGGACAGAGGCCTTGCTGGGCTCCCTAGGTGGCCTGCTGGGTTCTGGTGGGGCAGGCTGCTCACTCTTACCTATGAGCCCTCTGCTGGAACAGCAAGACAGAGGCTCAGGAACCCTGGAGTGACCAGACCTGGAAGGGTTAAGAATGGACTGGGTCATGGAGCTAGGTAGGAGAATGTGGAGATGAACATGTTTTTTTTTTTTTTTTTTTTTTTTTTTTTTTTTGGTGGTGGGTGGGGTTTGTTTGTTTGTGTGTGGGGGGGGGGTGTTTTTTTTTTTTCCCAGCTTCGACCGGGAGATG
>CABHPH010132176.1:9020-24964 GCA_902168325.1 Peromyscus nudipes | reverse complement strand
ATCCGCCTGGCTCTGCCTCCCGAGTGCTGGGATTAAAGGCGTGCGCCACCACTGCCCAGCAAAATTTCTTACACTTAGCTGGGAACATAGGACCAGAAGTCAGGTCTGAGTTTGAGATGAAGGCAGGACTTTGAAATTGCAAGCATCTTAAATTGATTATGTAGCTACAGTCAGTGAAGATGACTCAGGTGCCTGTATTTGATGAGGAGACCCGTAAGGGGGGGAGGACAATGTAGCTTGAGACTCAGTGAGTAGACATAATCGGGAGATTGAAGATAGAGTGCCCAAGTGTATTAGTTACTTTCTCGTTGCTGTGACCAAATACCATTAAGTTACCATTGAGCAACACAAGGAAGGGAGGAGGGATTATTTTGGTTCATTGTGTGAGAGTATCGTCCATCATGGTGGGGGAAGTCATGTCAGCAGGAGCCTGAAAAGCCTGGTCACATTGCATTTTCAGTCAGGAAATAGAGATGAATTCTGGCATTCCTCTCACCTTCTGTGTTTAATTCTCTCTGGGACCCCTGCCCAGAGGATGGTGCTGCCCTCATTATGGGTTCAACTTCCACCTCTCTGTAAATGCTGTCAGACTCAGCAAGAGGTCTGTCTCCTAAATTCAGTTGACAGTCAAGATCAACCAGACGAGGGGCTGGAGAGTCGCCTCCGTGAGTAAAGGTTCTTACATGGTAGAAGAAGAGAACTGACTCCCACAAGTTGTCTTCTGACCTCTCCACACACTGTAGAGGCTTGTGTGGCACTGGCATACATGCATACACATGTACACACAGACACACAAACACACACACACACACACACACACACACGATTTGAAAAGAATTAGTCACACCAGGAAAGTTTGGGCAAAGCTGCCCTGAAAGACTGGCTAACACCATCTAGGAGTATGTGGGCTTTGAAAACTAGGAGCAGCTGTGTAAGGAGGCCGCTAGATGACTCTAGAAGTTCCATGGCAGGTGGCCTTGTGCCGGGTGGTAAGGAATAAGGAGCAGACCCCTTCTCCTCTCCTCTTCTTCCTCCTCTCCCTTTATCTTCTTTTTTATGCTCCACTTCACTAATATGCGTTGGTATTTGCTTTTAGAGACATTGATACCGAAACTGGATGTCCAGTCTTGATTCCAATTGAATATGGGACAAAACCACCCTTTACTCTTCATTTCCTTTCACTGAGTTATGATATTTCATCTCTATCATTATGTCCTAGAATTTCTATGAGCATTTGCTACTATGTGGATACTTTGTACATTGGTAGTCTTTTCTTGGGGTCTGGATACAATGAGGCCATTTCATGCCCACTCCCAGCTGTAACACAGGGTTCCAGTGAGTTCCAAGCTGTGTGTCTCATCTGGAAGTCCCCAGGGCCCTCATCTGCTGCTGCATGTCTGTGCCTCATCAGCATATTTACATTGTCTTTGGGCTAGAGAACCATAAAAAGCATCATACTTTGTGGTTCAGAAAGGTCATTTTGCTGGTCAGGTTTTTCTGCTGGCTCCATTATATTGTGTAACTCAGAAAATTCCCCGCGAGCTCCAACTTTAACCAAAATAGAGAGCATGTGAGAGCTCTGAGTACTGACCATCCTTGTGGTCACCTTGCTCTCATTTAGAAAAAAGATAGGCAGACACAGGTGATCTGAGGTGTCTCTGGCAGGGAATTTTTCTTCCCTGTCCAGCAGTTTCTGAAACGGCATGGTTCCAGATATTTTGAGCACTCATTACATTCTGACAAGTCACTTGGAGGAAGTTAGCACCTTTGTCAGCCAGCTCAGGAGGTCAGGCATCTATCTTTGTGACCTGCTTCCACCCCTGTATGGGAGGACTGCTATAGTCAGCCAGTTAATTACCTTGCCTAATGAGCATGTAAACAGGAGATTTCCTTGTTAGAAAATAACAATACACTGATTCTCCAGCCTGTTACATCTTGATACATGCTTGGGATTCTTTGGTTTGAGCTCTTGATTATCACATTGACACATGGACCTCAAGTTTTCTTCCTGTATTAAATGGAAAAAAATACTTCCTTTTACAGAAAGGATATTTTGTAATTGGGGCTAGAGAGGTGTCTCAGTTGTTGAGAGTACTTGCTGGTCTTCCAGAGGCCTGGGCTTTGGTTCCCAGCACCCACAGGGCAGCTTACAACCATCTGTAACTCCAGTTCCAGGGTATCCAATGCCCTCTTCTGGCCTCCTTAGGTATCAGATATCCACGTGGTGCACATATAGGTAAAACACTCATATATATATATAATAAGAATTAAAAAGCCGGGCGGTGGTGGCACACGCCTTTAATCCCAGCACTTGGGAGGCAGAGGCAGGCAGATCTCTGTGAGTTTGAGGCCAGCCTGGTCTACAGAGTGAGTTCCAGGACAGGCTCCAAAGCTATACAGAGAAACCCTGTCTTGAAAAAACAAACAAACAAAACAAAACAAAACAAAGCAACAAGAACAACAGAAGTCCTATAAATTAGTGAGTTTGAAAAAGAAAAATAGTATTAAGTAGTTGATTTTGGTTTCTCACTTTGCCTGCGTTGAACTGATGAGTCTTTCCAGGGGGAAATCAGGAGCCTGTGGTTGATGAAAGGGTGAGGTCCGATGGAAGCTCCATAATTGTATGGCAGTGTGTATTGTTAAAAGCATGCTGGAACAGCAACCTAGTGAATGAGCTCAATGCAAAGCAATTTGATACCAGCAAGTTTATTGGCTCCAGGTAGCTGAGTAAGGCACCCAGAGGTTAAATGGTTTGCCACAGGCCACCCAGCAAGTGTGTGGTTGAGCCAGATTTAGAACACTGTTCTAATTAGCTCTTGACTTCCAGCTTTGTGCTCAGGCTTACCACTCTGTCCCCACATGTTGGAGTTCACTTGTCAGAGGAAGGAACACTTCGTATGTTGATCTATCTGCATATGTTACTGTTATTATTATTATTAGTTAATTCGCAACCAAATGAGGCAACCTGTAAGACAGTGAAGTAAACTCAAACAGTAGAGTACAAGGAAAGATAAAATTCCAAAAAAAAAGTAACTGTAGAAAAGGGATTCCCCAAAAGATGATGATGTAGTGATGGTACGGGAGGGTAAAGGTGCTGCGCTGGCCATCAGGTTCCTCGGAGCTTCCAGTGGAATTTGAGAGATCGTCTGATCACTGTAGCACAAGGAAACCAAGGGTGTGGTGAGAGCCTGCGTCCATGTGAAGAGTTCTCAGCTTTGACAGAAGTGGGGAGGAGTGAAATGGCAGGCGGCGTGGGTGAGGTAGGGATGTTCAACATGGATGTGTGTGTGTGTGTGTGTGTGTGTGTGTGTGAGAGAGAGAGAGAGAGAGAGAGAGAGAGAGACAGACAGACAGACAGACAGACCGACAGATACTTTAATGTGCTTGAGCCAAAGGAACATAAATCCCTGGGCTCCTAGAGCTTGTTTTAGTGTTGAGAAGAAACCCTAGCATTAAATCAGTAAGGAAATGATAATATTAAAATACGGCACATGCTTAAAGAGAAGGGTGGTAAGGTTTATGCAGACATGTAGGCCCTGGTGATGGTACATTCTTCTGACAGGACATGAGGGAAGTGGCTCTTCTGTTTGGTATTCTTCCTCAGGACATACAGCTGTAGTCTAACCCTGAAGAAAATGTCAAAACGAACACACAGAAAGCCCACATAAAGGAGCTGGTAGATGGCTCGGTCGAGAAAATGCATGCTGTGCAAGACAAGGACCTGAGTTGGGATCCCTAGCATCTACTGGCATGATTTAAAGATTGCACTTTCAGCGTTTGTAAAGCTCTAGGTTTGTCCCTTAGTAAAACACACACACACACACACACACACACACTCATGCATGCATGCACACCCCCACTGAGTTTGAAATGGTAGGTAAGAAAAGGAATTCTGGTAATCTTAGGAGATTAATTTAATGATCTATATGATGATATTTCTTCTATAAAATGGGAGTCTTGTACTTTATGTTGATTTAATATATTAATTTTTCTTAGTCTCTGGTATGCAAGATGAAATTGGAAAAAAAATCCCATTTCACATTTCAGAATTACTAAAACTCATTGCATAATTCAAGAGTTCAAGAGACTGAAGCTTAACTTGATACTCAGAAAGAACAAACAAATCCAAACCCTGTTTGCATCTGGAAACATTGGGGAAATTGTATGACATTCTAACACAATAAATACTAAAACACACAGCAGAGACAAGTCCATAGTCACCACCTCTGTATAAGGGAACTGACCACAGTTGCCATGGTCTGTATATGGCGTTGATGTATCTGAAGGAAAGACTTGGGTCCGGGGATAGGGTTCAGTTGGTAGAGTGCTTGCTTGGCATGCTTGAATCCCTGTGTTTGACCTCCAGCATCCCCTGAAATCAAGTGTGGTAGGGAACACCTAAAGCCCCAGAGCTTGGGAGCTGGAGGCTGGGGAATCAGGAGTCAGGATCACTTCCAGTTTTGAGTTGAGGCCAGCGTGGTAAGTAAACAGATAAATAAAGTTTGTGTATACTAGTTTAATTTACATGTATTAAGCAATATAGTTTGGTGCTGCTGATTTAAATAGACTTGTTTAATGACCTAAGAGCTAACAATTAATTGATTAGTCATAGCTTTTAGAAAAAAAACCATGTCTCTCTACCTTTTCAGCAATGTGTAATGGTATTAATTGGTAGTTTTACCTACTTATAAGCAGTAAAGAAAAAAATATGTTGCCTAATTTTATCTGTTCCTTTGGTAAAGATGTATAGGTATATGCATGTGACTTCTGGGCACTTGAAATGCAGCCAGTGTGCCCGAGGAAATTAGATTTACTGAACTTAAATAGCTATATATAGTCTCTGTCTATTCTAATTATACCCAACCGTGGAAGCCTAGCACTTCCCCTGTAGCATTCTTTCTTCTCAGGTCGAGCTATGAGATTTGGTACCTCAGGTCCCGAGAGACGAAATGATGAACTAAAGCCTGCCACGTGGGCCATAATTTTGCCATAGGCTGTCTGTCATGGGCTCATAAACTCTTGACCTTTAATCTCAGGCTAGACCTGTACTCTGAGGCCAATCTGGAAGCCAGGGAGTTTGGCACTTGAAACCTTTTTCCAGGAAAACTGGAGAATTCTGAGAACCAGAGTCATCCATCATTAGGCTTTATAATCCAAGGAAGCACAGGCATAGTGATTTTAACATTCAGGTTTAGTCAAAGGACAGCCTCCCACCCACTTCTCCTTCTTACCCAACAGACCATGAGTGATTTTCAGTGTTGTGAAAGCGTTTGTGACTTTTAGACCGATTGCAATATAGCTCAGCCACAGAATCCCTCGTGTCTCTTGCTTACTATTTTCTGTCAACAGATCAGAGGTTTTTTGAGGGCAGACTCTTTACAACTACTCTCAAAGACCTCTCTGTGTGAATAAAAGTGGTTGGCCTTGTTTCCCATTATCAAGGAGCTCCACCCTACCCTGCTTAAGTTCTCATACAAAGTAAGGAGTCGTGTGTGTTCCTGACAAAGAAAGTTTGTGTGTTGTCGTACCCCTGTGTGCATGGCCGACACAGAAGAGGTATAGAAATGGGAAAGTGATCAGACAGACTGGTGTACTACAGAATACAGTGAACTGTGTACCAATGTTATCTTGTTTGTTTTCGTCCAGGAAATCCAGGATTGGTGCTGCATTGCTCTCACAAATACTGCCCTGCTGTCTTCACAGAGGTCTCCAAGAATAAGCTCCCCGCGTGTCTGTGCCTGGCCTCCTTTAGGCAGCCAGATGAAGGGTACTTCCACTGGTTCCCACAGCTGCATTGCTGAGCCACTGCTCTGTGTTGGCTGAATGTTCTTGACCGCCTTTCCTGAAGTGGTTTAGGAGGCTTAGACCCTGTGTCATGGAAGCTTTGGAAGTGGATGACATCAGCCCTGCCTTAGAGGTGACTGAGGACTTCTTTAGCACTTTTGATAGTAAGCTGGAAAAGGCTGTGCAGCAAGCAGAGGTGTACGGGATTCAGGAAGTCCCTGAACTGGTGGGGCATGAGGTACTCAGTAACATAACAGACAACAGTGCTTTGAGAAATGTTGCCTCCCTGGGCAAGGGGACCATGATTTGGGACCACTGTAAGAGCAGGCTTCTAGAAACCAAAGCTCAAAATGTCTTCCCTGCCAAAGAACAGCTTATGGTCCAGAGAGGGACAGCCCCAGATAACCTCTCCTGGATGGAGCAAAAGGAAGCGTCAACCTTCAACTTTTTCAACATCTGTCAGCGTCGGAGGGACAGACCTCGCTCTGTGAATGACTTATTGGATGAGACCACCACTTTCAAGCCGGGACATGCTCGGTCAAGGTCCGACATTACCCACGTAGACTGGCGGCTGGTCCTCAGCACCATGCCTTTGCAGCAGCAGCAGCAGCTAGCCCTTCAAGGCCCTCACTTTGCCAGGCCGTCTTTCCTGTTGCCTTCGCCCAGTAAGGTTGAAGATGCCCAAGGAAATACAGGTATGTTCATATCCGATTTAGTGAACAGCTGTTCATCTCTCCTTTGTCTCCCTTACATCTGCTGACTCTCCAGTATCCACACCTGCCTTCTCTCTGTCCCAAGCTTTGTTCTTTGCTTCAAATCAGCTATCTTTTTATCCTCTGAAGAGGTATTTAGTGAAATTATGACTCTGGTTAAGTCTCTCTTCCTAATCATCTGCGTTAGAATATTCTTACATCAAATGTAGTATTTTCATCTGAACACTCTGTGGTACTGCTCATTCATATCAGATGTTTATCAGGTCACACTCTGGACTTTCTTAACCTTACTCGCTGGTGGGTTTAAGATGTGTGGAGACACTCTATCCTGCAAAACTTTTCATCAGTGAAGATTCAGGAAATTACCCAGAATGCGAGACAGTAGAAGGCCACTGAAATGTGTGTGTGTCAGTGATGCTAAGGGGACAGAAGAAGCAGAAGGCACCGTGAGCTGGGCTGCTCCAAAAGAGTTTGCAGGGGATGTGAAATGAAGGACATGGAGTTCAGAAACAGTTATGGAAGATGGTAGTCAGAATCGTAGTCTGAGCACAGGTGAGAAAGGGCAGAGTGTAGCCCAATTGTAGAGCAAGGCCGTGGGTTCAGTACCCAGCCCCATAGGCTGGGGGGAAAGGAAATGAAAGCAGTGGAGAATAAGCAGACCTTGTGGGTAGAGGAAAAGAGCCAGTGGCTCTCAGAAAGATGATTAAAGTCTCATGGTATAGGGCCTTTCATTTTCCTCCAGTTAATACACAGCTGTGTGCATCTGTCTGTGTCATACTTACGCGCTCACACACGAACTCTCCTGTGTGACATGAAGAGCCATCTTTGCATTCACCACAGCATTTTCCTTCAAGATTAAAAAAAAACTGTATGACTACTAATTTTTATTACGGATGATTCTTTAATTACTCTACTCAACTCTTAATATAAGTGGCTTCTCCTCAACTCACTGGTGTCTCTCTCTCTCTCTCTCTCTCTCTCTCTCTCTCTCTCTGTGGTGTGTTCATGCTTTACAGTACTCTGAACTGAACCTGGGACTTTGAATATTTAGGCAAGTGCGCTGCTATTGGCTTCCTCCCCTCTCCTCCAGCCCCCAGTTGGTTCTCTGTGTGTGCATGTATTTGCATAATGTTTGTTGTCGTTTGTTTTGTTTATTAGAAGGGCCAGGTACTCCAGAGAGTACCACTCTACTCTCTGGAGCTGCCTCTCGGCCTTTATTGTCTTTTATGCTCCACTGCTAATTAAAAAAATAAATTTTATGTGCCCGAGTGTTTTGCCTGCATGTATGTATGAGTACTGTGTAGGTGCAGTGCCCCCAATGGTCAGAGAGGGTGGATCCCCAGCAGCTGGAGTACAGACAGTTGTGAGCCACCATGTGGGTGCTGGGAACTGAAACCCAGGTCCTCTGGAAGAGCAGCGAGGGCTCTGAACCACTGAGGCCTCTCTCCAGTCCCTTTCCTGCTGTTTTTAAGTTAGCTTCTATACCTACCATTGCTCGGTAGTCAACTGATACATTTAACAGTTTAGTAAGTGAGGTTAATTTGTAAGTGTAAGCTGAGCCGAGCTATCATTTGGAATACAGAGAAGGAAATACAGGGTTTCTGTCCATGACGCTGCCACATTTCCACATACAGTACAAAGTCGCCCTTCAAGACCCTTTTCTTCCCTGTCAGATTCGCAACTGGCCATCCCTCATCTTTCCTTCCAGGGCAGTGGTTCTCAACGTTCCTAATGCAGTTCCTCATGTTGTGGTGACCCTCAACCATAAAATTATTTCGTTGCTACTGTGATTTTGCTCCTGCTATGAATTGTGTAAATATCTGAGATGAAAGTCCCAGTAGAGTCACGACCCACAGGTGGAGAACCACCGTTCTAGACTCAGATCTTCAAGAACAGCTGGCAGGATTACCACTCTAGGACCAGAAGGACCAGAAGGAAAGGGACATAAAAAGCAAGCATTTTTTGACTGTCTTATTTTAGAAGCTTGTGAATGCATTCTGGAGACTGCATTGCCTCAGACATAGCTAGACCAGGGCTGACTCCTTCCAAAGGAATGTTGGCTGAACTAATGGAGAGAGGGTGCTTCAGGGGGTCCAGCCATGGGGTATGGCTTGAATCCAGCCTTATTATTTTTTTATTTTTATTTTTTTCAAGACAGGGTTTCTCTGTGTAGCTTTGCGCCTTTCTTTCCTGGAACTCACTCTGTAGACCAGGCTGGCCTCGAACTCACAGAGATCCACCTGCCTCTGCCTCTCGAGTGCTGGGATTAAAGGCGTGCACCACCACCACCCAGCCAGTCTCATTATTGCGGCGTGCATTATCTGAAAATGACTGGCTAAGAAATGTCAGGGGTGAGGCCATAAAATGATAAAAAGGAACAGACCTAAGGCAAAGTGGCAGCCGTTATTATAAAGGATTTCCAAGTGTATAAAGACATGCTCTTAAGGAATATAGATGAGTGTCAGTCCTTAATGGTTTTCCACTCTGCGTCACTGTCTTGTTATTCACTGAGGAACAGTACACTCATAGGCATGGAGGAATTCCTCAGAGCATAAAGAAGGTAGAGTCTTACCATCTCAGAATGAAGTCCAACTATACACACCTTAAGTCCAATGAACATGTGGCTGTTAGATGTTTTTATCTTGAATAATCGATTGTATACACACACACACACACACACACACACACACACACACACACAAGCGAAGACACATGGTAGATGAAGACAAGATGGTCTAGAAGGAATATTCAACCAAGACTCAGGAGTCTCATTCCAACTCTACTCCTGACTCACGGTCTCTTTATCAACCTACTGAGACAGATTAAATTATCTCTGCAGTCCTTCCTAGCCCCAAAACTGCATCATTCTAGGATATGTTTAAACAGATTCTGACTCATGGTTGTGTGGGAACTAATTGCTATATTCAGATCAACAATTAAAGATCATGAGTGAAACAAAAGTGTGGTTAGACTTTCCTAACAAGTGAGAGATTTCTCTGTGACTTGTAAGTCTACTGCTGCATGAAGTGCAGTGGTAACTTTTTAAATGAAAAAAAAAAAAAATTAAAGGACTCTTTTGTATTCGCTGTAGAGCCCTGAAACTCAACAAACTACCAGAACGGAACTCACTTTTCCTCCCTGACTGTGCTCACGTTTCATCTGCTCGGCGAGGGCAGTGGTCAGCTGAGCTTTTGTTTCCGTAGGTGCCGCGCTCTGGTGACCCGGGCCGCTCCTAGGTGTCTGTTTTCTTGTTCTGAGTACTTGAGGAGAGGGTCTCAAGCAGGGATGTTCTTTATGGCTAGACAGACCGCCGCAGTCCAGTCCTTCATCCTGGGCTTTATGTGACTGCTTCAGTTCTCTCTTCCCCATCTTTCACTAAAAAAAGACAAATTTGGGACTTGTACTAAAATGACTGCTTTTTCAATTATGCTGTTTCTCAAAAGCCCTGGAGCCAGGAGAGATGGAAATATTCATGCAGGCTTAGAATAGGTGAGGTCACCAGGACATGGTCTCTTGCTGAATTTGTGATTCACCCTCCAACAGATTAGTCAGTACAAAGAAGTTGCTAAAATAGGTCACAGGAAGTTGATTGTGTATGGCCATACAGTTTCCACTGGTTAATGATCCCATGTTGGTCATAGGAGACCCAGTGTGCTTCCCTGACAGCCTGTATTCTAAGTCCTAACGCTGCCCTAAGGGACCCGTGAAAATGGAGCGTTTGATGGTCTTCGTGGGTGTCCTCTTAATGCATTTTATTTTCTTTTGATTGGAAAAACTGTGTTATTAATTTTTTAAACTGCTAGAGTTATCTTTGTAAAACACAGATCTTTTTGTGCTACATGTTCATAGAAATGAAATATACAGGGCTGGAGAGATGGTCCAGAGGTTGAGTACTGGCTGCTTTTGCAGAGGGTCTGGGCTTGATTCCCAGTACCTGTACACCTCTAACTCCTGTTCTGGGAGATCTGATGCCCTCCTTGACCTCCAGACACACACATGGTAAACAGACATACATGTAGGCAAGAGATTCATACAATAAAAGTAAAAATATAAAATTGAAAAAAAGAAATAAAGGAAGAAACCATGCATGGCTCCCCATTACTTGTGAAGTTGTGTGAACATTAGGAGGCATTCCGGTATCTCTCCAGCCTTATCACCTGTGTGATATGCTGTTCTCTGCTGTGGCTTTTTGCTGTTTTTGAAAGGACCATGTGCTTCCCAGATCCTGCTTTTGCCCCAGCTGTGTCTTCCTAACAGGAGATTCTCCTTGTCCTTTTTGCTTTCCATAAATCTTCCGTTATCTTTCAAGGACTAGTTCAAATGCCACGTTGTCCCTCAGGCTTTTCCAGCTCTTTTTCTTCTTCAGTATCCCATGTTTTCTTCCAAGCATATTTTCTTCTCTTGTATAGTATAGTTAATTGCTTTCTGTCAGTCTCCTACCTTAGAAGCCCTTTAAAGATGTGAACCATATTGTAGAAAACTTGGTTCTGGACCAAGTGTGAGCATGTGGACAGTTGAAATTGTGTGTGTGTGTGTGTGTGTGTGTGTGTGTGTGTGTGTCTGTCTGTCTGTCTGTCTGTCTGTCTGCTTGTGTGTCTGTGTGGAGGCCAGAGAGCCCCGTCAAATGTCTTCCTCTAATACTCTCCACCTTACTTTCTGAGGTAGGGTTTCTTACTTAACCTGGCTCTTGCTGATTCTGCTAGATTGGCTGGCCAGCAAGCCCCAGGGACCCTTCTGTCCCAGCTTCCCAGAGGTGGGGTTACAGGTACCTGCTGCCACAGCTGGCCTTTTGCAGTTGGTGCTGGGGATTGAAGTCAGATCTTCATGCTAACGTGACAAGCACTTTACCAACTGAGCCGTCCTCCTAACCCTTGAGAGGCTGAAGTCTTTGTGTTAGCACTTTGGAAAATCGGGACAGATAATGAATTGGTGTGCTCTTCCTTGGGAAAGACTGTCTCCCACTCTTAGCATTCCTTGGTTGCCTGTTGTTCTTTCTGTAGGCTTGGGTTTTCCCTGTCCACATTAGTATGTCTGTTGTTCTTGTTCAGCTCATGGTTAGGCAGTAATGTTGGCATAGCTTATGGGTGTAGCTTCTGACATTGCTAGCCCTGAAAATGTACATGCAAGTATATTATACAGACAGAGTAGGCTGTGTTTGTGTATTTAGGAATATATATGTACAGATACATTAAAAAAAATGTAACAATAATTAGTGAAAAAAGAGGCCATGAATTTTAAAGAGAGAAGGAATGGTATATTGGAAGGTTTGGAAGGAGGAAAGGAAGAGAGGAAATGATATATTATAATCTCAAAAAATAAAAGAAATAATTTAAATAAAATCAGGGCAGAATAGCTACATTTTTCCTTCTAAAATGGAAATGGCTTCTGTTCCCCTCCCTACCTTAACTGTGTCAAGTTGAATAAGACTTGTTATTAATACTCTTAGTAAGAACTACCATTTAATGAGAGATAATTTTGTATCCAGCTCCTGCTAAGGAGTGCTCATTCATTATCTTTTTTAATATTTACAGTAGCTTAATATATGGGTAATACTGACCTAATTCTACAAATGAGGAAATGGAGACTTAGACATGTGAAACTGACCCACAGCCATGTGAGTGAGACTGACCCAGAGAGGACATGTGACTGCTCGGATACACTGCCTCCTGACTCTAAGGATGTTGAGGACTTATTTGTTCCACCACAGATAAAACAGTTTGAGCCAGATTGAAATTCTGGAGATTAGAGCTCTACTCTCAACTTTCCACTTTGTAACATAATTCTTGCATGGAACCTCTTTGCAGATCTTAAATCAGAATGTTTTCAAAAGCCAGTGAACAGAGGCCCGTGGCATAGCTTGTAATTGTAAGGCCATTCATTTTTTCCTCATCAGTTACTGAATACTTGGCAGATGCCAGGCACTGTGTGCAACAACACTTAGCAAAAATTCCGGAGAGAGGTGGTCCCAGGGCTACCTCTCTGTTTGCTCATTATCGTCAGTGTATTAATGATGTCTCCTTTCTCTGCCCATTGGTACCACATGGCTACAGCATCCCCAAGGCTCATCTTCAAAACTCCAAAGGGGAGACAGCAACTCTTTTGGGTCTCTTTCCCAGAGCCTCCTAATATCACCCCAGTTTCAGACTGGGTGGCATGCCCAATCTCAAGACAATTTCGAGTGAAGGACAGTAGGGTATTGTAAATGGTTTAAATAAATTATGATTCTTGCCTCAGGCCAGGGGAGAGGCCATCTCCCCTGAGCATATTGTCACCATATCTGAACAAAATTTGGGTTCTCCTGGTGAAGCATTTGCCAGGTTTTGCCTTAGCTGAGTTGAGAGATTGGATTTCTAGGATCCCTTCTGGTTGGTGCATTTCTGTGATTCTCTAAGTTATACAAAGATGTGGTGGAGTGACAGTTAAAATCTAAGCAATGGAGATTCTTTTATGTTTATTTTCTTCAGATTATAGAGGCAGAACAGAAAGTTCACTGTGGCCTATAATCACATAAATGTTCATGTTTGAGATTGTTTACTAGGTTAAAAAGTTGGGTTTGTGATCTCCTAGTCAGTTTTACGTCAGAGAAGAAAAGTTGATCAGGACTGAATTGACCGTGGCTACTGTTGCCTACCACAAGGAATTAGCATATCCGGCTCATAGTTCTCTTAGAGCCTATGCAGGTGACCTGCCTTTTCTTCTAGGTTTATGAGCGAGAACAAAAAAAGATACCCTCTCTTTACCCATAGGAAAGATCTCCAGTAAAAGGAATATTGTTTGATGTTGGCATCAAATCATCTTTTCTGACAGAATATGTTTATTAAGCTGAGTGTGTGGGATAGCGCCTCTGTATTATGCTGGCCAGAAGTATACTGGCACCATGGCGCATACTCAAAATGGTCCCCATAGTATCCTGGCTTCATAGACTTCATGGGTTTCATGGGCAGTGCCTGACTAATATGGTCCTGTTAGTTTCACTTCCCTCCTGTGCCTGAAATGAGGAGAAACAAAGGCTTAAAATGAGTTCAAAGTGTTTTTTCCTAGCTTCTGCCTTTAACACAATCAAATTAGACAGCCGCCAGCTGTGTTTTATGGGCTAAAAATGGCAAAGAAAAGAGTGAGTTAGTGATCTAGGATGCCGGAGAAGTCTTCAGTGAGGAAGGAGTATTCCAACTGAGAGTTGAGGGCTGTCTACAAACCCAGGGTGGTGAGAACGTCCCCCATAGAGTGAGATGGCCAGGGAACTGACCTGCATGGGAGAGTAAGGGGCTCAGGGATGGAGAATATTCAAACCAGACACATCGACTTAATGTGGTATGCTTCAAATGTCTTTCAGAACACTCAAAAATATCCTGAGAGTCAAGATTAAGAATCTTTACAGGGAAGTTGGCAGGGGTGAAGGGTGGGGGTAGGGCAGCCACCTTCCTAGCAGCCATTTGTGCCCATGTAAGAGCCCCTGATGAGACTAGCCTTTGGCTTTCATTTGTGTGCTCTGCCCTGGGAAGGAGGGGTGACCTCTTGGCAAGTTTAGGAGAGGAACTAGGTGACAGCCTCTCTCATAAGAAGCACCAGTTCTGCTTCTGATCTGCTCCAGATCTGCCCCTGCATGCCGTCTGCCTTGCATGTGAGTCCCTCAGAAGGGGAGGGCCGTGGCTGTTGAGGACGACTTGTGACACAACCCTATAACCCCAGGGTTGTGTTTGCTTAAACGTAAGTTGTATCGTCCAACCAGCTGATCGTTGTATGTGCGTGTGTCTGAGTACACTGTCAGTGTCTCGGTTGGTTGAGAGCTTTGGTGAGGAGGAAGGATGCAGTTTACTGGGTCTCCTCAGGCTTCAATGGCACCTACAGTGGATTAGTGGGTAAAAAGAACCAGAGAAGCCACTTGTGCCCAACACATCAGGAGGCTATGACAGGAAGAAGCAGAGTTTGAGGCTAGCCTGGACCTCATAGTTAGACCTTGTCTTGGGAGGGAGGGAGAGAGAGAGAGAGAGAGAGAGAGAGAGAGAGAGAGAGAGAGAGAGGTAAAACCAGTTAGGCAGCTCTGCCAGTGTGTGTCAAGTGAGGTGAGGACTTCAGCGAGAGTGACAGTGGCCAGGAGAAGCAAGTGGGCCACATGGAGAGTTAAAGAGATCAGCTTGAGGACAGATGGAGTATAAACCAGTAAGGAGAGCGGGGCCACCGTTTGGAGTACCACCCCCTTCTGTCTTCTCTCCATAACCAAGGCCAGCCTCTCCCTCCTCAGTGTCTGTTGCTGACCTACCTCCTCCCCAAGACTTACCAGAGCTTCTCAGATGCAGATCTCTTCTGAGGTTCTGAACCCATTAGTTGTCCTCGTTGAAAGGGTTTGAGCACCTTGGGCGTCATAGTGTGGCCACTTTCAGACCCATCTTACTGCCTCTGCTGTGGGCTATAGACGTAGGGGATTCTAGCCAAGTCACTCGCTGATACGTTGTACAGCTGTTTGTAGAGACAGCCGCTGGTGTGCAGGAGAACGAGATCAAGATTACTGCCCTTGGAGGAGGGAGCTCTTTGTAGAAAATGCAGCCATGTGGTATGATAACGGAGGACTGGGCATGTTCCTGTCATTTGAGTGGTAAGGTAGTCTTACTGAGGAGGTGAAAATGGGGGTGGTGGTGGTGGTAAGTACATAAAGCATTGGAACTAGAGGGAGAAATTCTAGAAAGTATTGCAACATCAGAGGCTTGAGGCTAGAATGTACATGGCTTATGTAAGAGACATAGGGAGGATTGTGGATGGAGTGTGAGAGAGGGTGAGAGATGTTAAAGAGAATTATCAGAGGCCAGACAGTACCCCACAGAATGTGGATTATTAATGTGGGATTGTGAAAATAATATCATGAATTTGGAAATTCTGATTTTTTTACATTAGAGATACATCCTGAAGTATTTATAGTTGAGATGATATAATGCCTGTAATTTGCTTTCACACATTCTAGGGAAAAAAATGAAATAAAAACCAAGAGTTGGACAGAGGTAAAGGTGACAAAATAAAACACAGTAGAAACTTGTGTGTGTGTGTGTGTGTGTGCAGTGTATGCATATGTATGCATGTGTGTTTGTGGATATACTTTCCTCTGTGTGTGTGTGTAGTGTATGCATATGTGTGCATGTATGTTTGTGGATACACTTTCCTGTGTGTGTGTGTGTGTGTGTGTGTGTGTGTTTGTGTGTGTGCAGTGTATGCATATGTATGCATGTGTGTTTGTGGATATACTTTCCTCTGTGTGTGTAGTGTATGCATATGTGTGCATGTATGTTTGTGGATACACTTTCGTGTGTGTGTGTGTGTGTGTGATGTGTATGTGTGTGTAGTGTATAAATATGTGTGCATGTGTGTTTGTGGATGCAGTCTCCTGTGTGTGTATGTGTGTGTGTAGATCAGAGATCAACAGCATCATGTGTCTCCCTCTGTCTCTCTCCACCTTGT